>JAVQKI010201918.1:0-10859 GCA_036025975.1 Nematalosa erebi
GTGATGGGAATTGGGATAACCGTGGAGAAGAATGGATCTCTTTAAAAAAAAAAACAAAAAAAAAAAGGTCAATAAAATTATTTTAGGGTTACATAAATGTGTGTGTCTGTGTGCTTTTCTGTCTACTGTGGACTATATGGGGATGTTTATGGATGTAACACTGAGCCGAAGGATCGATCAGCAGAGGAATCCGAGACCAGAGGGACACCAATATCCTCTTTCCTACTTCTCTGCCTCAACACACTCACAGGCTTCACTCAAGCAGATAGGAGCCCGTATACACATACACACACACACACAAAGTTGCTCTAAAATAAAACGCTCATCCCATCAATTCTTAATTGCTGCAGTCCTCCGTCTTATTTGCCACCATGCAGGGATGAAGACTACAATGCAAAGCCATCCAGTATTCTTGACCATTTGCTGAGTCATGTATACTGTAAGTAGGCTAGTAGGTATTTAGAGGTGTAGTCATGCTATTAGTCATTAGATGGTTGTGTAATCTGTATTGAATTGGTGACCAGGGGATGCCTTGGCAGATCAAGACGCTTAACTAGACTTTTATTATTTTCTTTCAATGGGATTTGTTGTAGCACCTGCTCATTCCTCTGATCACACTTGATTTGGACCTAGACGTTCGAATAATCTGGCACGACATTCCATGGAGAATATCATGCATGACCTTTAAAATAATAGGGTGCGGTACGAAGAGGTTTGTAAGTGAAGCGCAAGGAAACCGAGACATCTGTCGGTGGAGGAGGTGTACTACACAGACCTGAGCCACAGCTGGTCCTTAGCAACATCGTCTCCCTTCCGTAAGCAGACCTTCCACGGCGCCGGGAACACTCCTCCCCCTTCGCAATCAACACCTCACCGCTGCCACCGAGCCGAGGACAGTCTCCAGGGCGACGAGGAAACAACCAAGAATAAAGGTTACACATTGTGTAACAAAGTTTCTATGGAGGATGGTCATTGGGCTTGTAAAAGGATATCCAATTCTACTGAACGTATCGCTTTCACACGGCGGATCCCTTTCCCCTTCACGCCCATGCTAGCTAAGTGTCAAACTCCTTGGTGCAACAGATTTAAAACGTAATAGGCTACTACTTTGAGTGACGTTAGTTACAGCAAAGGATATGCCTCTTGCCGAAGCACACATCTTTCGTCCATGGGAGAATGCCGAAGGGTCTTCGGTTTGGTTTGAGGGTTCGCTACGAAAGCTAATTTGTAGTGTTTCCTTCCAAGGCTGTTGATGTTGAGTATTTTGAGGTGCTACCGAATTGGGACGAAAATCCCTCGGGTCGCCTCTGTAGCGCCCCCCTGCAGACCAAAAACTTTCCTCTCTCGAAGTGATTTCCTCCCCTGTTTTTACTTCCTGTTTTCTACGGGAGTCACTTAGCTCAGCGCCTTTCATTTCAACTTTTTTTTCTTTGCTCCTGGCACCTCCATAGTTTCTTCTGACGAAATTTGAAAAATCTATAACTTATCTGTTTCTTTCGAGTCGTTCGAACGTGCGCACTCAGAGTAGACTTCTACATTCTTTGGATTTTAAGGAGAAATGCTGTGCTCGATTTTATGATCGGTCCCGATGGATTTCACATAGATTTTTTGTTGTTTGCTGGACTGTCCACTTAACCTATTAATTTTTCGCCCGTTCCCGTGCTTTGCTCTTCAGCGTTACAACCTTATTTGCTACAAAGGCAAGACGATTGCCAGAGCTACTTCTCATGGGTATTAATGAAGTTCGCACGACATATCTTATATGCTATCTTTAGTTCTAACGACTCATTTTGTGGCTAAATGTTATCTACGATGTTTAGTTCATAATTAATGTCTCTTTGAAAGTTACAATGGCTGAGCTTCAGCGACCGACGCTGTGCTGTTGTCGGAAAGTGCTGACGGTGCCCAGCAAGTCCTGTGAAGGCGGCCGGACTTTGGGACAATGTCGCCTGGTGGACATTGCATCGGCCTCCAACTTCCACAGTTTTAAACTTCGACACTTTCATCTTGACCTCCACCTCAACTTTGCTCTGAAGAGGATGACAGGGTGGCAGGTCCTCGAACTGGTGCCGATCCAACCTGGGGTGCAAACTTTGGTTTTGGATACGCACCCGTCCCTACACATCCATTCCATAGACTGTAAGGTACCCGGTACCGCTGGCTCCCCGGATATCTTCCTCTCACTGACTTACCGTGTGGACCCTTTTACAGACTATGGCTCTTCGCTTAACATTAGCCTGCCGGCCTCAGTCATACGGCCACACCGGGCTTTCCAGATCACCATCCGCTACACTACGACAGACGGCCCTGCGGTAAGGTCACTTCGGTGGCAGCTGTGTGTCGTTGACAAAATGACATTGATGTTGGCTAATAATAACCTGTAATGGCATTCCGCAATTGTTTATAGCAGCAGGCTTAGTTTTGATAACCTTGCACTCTGTACTTTTATCTCTAAATTTAGCCGGTACCTCAAAAGACGTTGATAATCAGTCGACCTATCAAATAATCTTCCAGCATAATGGAATCCTAGTGTCTGCTCTGGGACAAAGCCTTAGGGAGAGTAGAATGCAACAGTATTGGCTTTCAGAGAGCAAAGCCTGCCTCAGAAAGTCAACTCATTTGTTCAGAGAGCTCCCTAGGCAATTCCTGGGTCTGTAGAGTATTCACGACGGGGTGACTCTTCATGAGGTCAACCTAGCCGTCTCCCATGACACAAAATTGAGTGATGTCCCCTTTGAAAAGATAATTGAACGTTCACTACTCCATGACATCCATGCTCATTGACGGTATTGACACACTCCTATCCAGTTTACCAGCCCATGCAGTTCATCAGCCTCCCCCCTCCCTCGCCCTCTCTGACTCTGTCACATGTATTCCACATGTACTACTCATCACAGACTCAATGTTTTGTCCTTAATTTCTCCCTCATATTTTGCTTAAATGGGTCTCTGTTGGCCTTATCAATGCTTCAGTGTCTGCCTTGCTCTCTGGCTTCGTGGCCATGTCAAACAGCAATGATCTTTAAATAACTTGATACTGATGCTTTAATGAAGTCCTCACCTGTCATTTCCCTATCCCAAATTCACACACACATATACTAATCTTCTCCTAAATGTCTATTCCAATTGACCCTATACACTCAAATAGTCTCTTATCTGACATTCTTGGTAGCATTTTATCTTGCCCTCTCCAGTTTACCCTCACCTCTTACAGTATGGGTGACCAATGCTTGGTGTGGTATCTCCCTTGACCTTTAACCCGACTGACTAAATTTTGTGTGTTTTGGTATGAAATGTTTTGCAGATCTGGTGGCTGGACGCTGAGCTGACGTGTGGTCAGACGCGTCCGCTGGTCTTCACACAGGGCCACTCCGTTTGCAACCGATCTTTCTTCCCTTGTTTTGACACGCCGGCCATCAAGAGCACCTACTCTGCCACAGTGCGGGTAAGGCCCTGTTCTCTTCTCCAGACATACTCTCGCCCTCTCTCTCTCTCTCTCTTTTTTTCCTCTGTGTAGTCTCTCTTGCTTTGTATTTAAGAACAGCTCGTAATCTGGCTTGCACCACTGCTTTCCCTCTGTTTTCTCTTAATCTCATTCTGTCAGTAATCCTAATCTTTTTAATTTGCCCTCTGTCTGTCTCCAACAACATGTCTGTGTCGGGCTGGCTCTTTCCTCATCTTAGATCTCCCTGTTTCTGCTGTACTTTGGTCAGACCTCTTTTTGTTTGCAGTTTGGATTAATCTCCACTTTTTCTTCTCTTTGTGCCTTGTTAATCTCATGCCATGCTGTAGTCCCAGTCTGCAGTCTTTTTTTTATCACGTTCTGTCTCTATCTTTATGTCCACCCTGTCTCGTTCATTTATGTGTGCTTTTATGTTTGGCATGACATGGTATTTTGTCCCTGTGTGTATTCTGTTTGTGTGTGTGTGTATATATGTCTGTGCGTATGTGGTTATTTTGTGTGTGTGTGTGTGTGTATGTGTGTGTGTGTCTACGATGGTGTCTCTGTAGGTACCAGAGGGTGTGACGGTGCTCATGAGTGCGTCCCGCAGCGCCTACTCCAAACAGGACCGCGTCTTCCAGTTTTCCATGGAGTTCCCCGTGCCCGCCTACCTAGTGGCACTAGTGGCGGGGGACCTGCAACATGCCGACATTGGCCCCAGGTGAAGACAACCGCAGAGAGAGAGAGAGAGAGAGAGAGAAGGGGGGCTTGATTGGTGAATAGCAGGTGTTCAGGTGTTAAACATAAAGTGATGAAGAAAAACAGCCTGGAATGCTGTGTTCGGTACAGATGAAGAGCACAACAGAAACTGACAGACAAAAACTGAGACTACAGTGTAGAAAGAAAGAAAGAAAGAAAGAAAGAAAGAAAGAAAGAAAGGAAGGGGAAGGGGAGAGGATACCATGACGAAAATGGTACAGAATGTGTGAATGTCAGAGAGACGGTGTTAGAGGAAGAGGCTGGTTGAGTGATGCCTGTGTTTGTGTGTGTGTGTGTGTGGTTAAAGCTGTGGGCTTAGGTGTGTCAGAGTTGTAGAAGCTGAGTCACCCAGTCTCAGTCAGTGTTGCTCTGAGCAGAAGTGTGCAGCTCTGTAAATTCCAAGTCATTGTGTTATTTGTCTCGAAAAACACACCCGCTCTCTTCTTTCCTGTTTTCATTCCTTTAAACTTCATTTATCTTACTTCTCCTTCTTCATAATCTTTCTTTCCCTTTTTCTCATCTGTTTCACTATCTTTCTCCTTTCCTTTCTCTCACTCAAGTCATTTAGTGACAGCTATTCTTAATACATGCAGGGTATCAACATTACAGGAAAAGATCACAAAAGAAAAAGTTATCAAACAGAACCATGTTGTAGGTGTGTGTTTTTGTGTGTTTGTGTGTGTGTGTGTGTGTGTGTGTGTGTGTATGTGTATGTGTTTGTTAAATTGTGTGTATAATATATATTTTTTTCTCAGTCTCTTGCCCTGTCTGTTTCAGGAGTCGTGTGTGGGCAGAGCCTTGCATCCTTACCTGTGCTGTCAGTAAGCTGGGAGGCAGTGTTGAGCGCTGGCTGGCTGTGGCTGAGGGACTGTTTGGCCCTTATGTCTGGGGAAGGTTAGTCTCTCTCTATTTTGTTTGACTCACTTACACATGCTCTTTTGTTCTCTCTCTCTCTCTGACGCACAAACACAAATATCATCATGTACATGGTATAATGATCATGCAAATTTTAGCTAATACAAGAGCTTGATTCATATCCAACACACCTACACATACATACTGTAAAAATTAAAATAATAGCAGAGTCACAAAATGATGCTGGTCCTGTTTACAGAAGGGGGTCTGGTTATGAGTTTGGACATATACAGGCCGGCCTCAGTTAGAAGCCTGGTCTTATTTTTAGATTTTGGCTGTATAAACTCTCCTAAAGTAGGCTATATTCAGTCACTCCGGGAGACCCACCGCTCCAGGTCAGCTGATCTGTTTGAACTGAGTGTCGCTCTCTGTAACAAACTGCACTGAGCACGACTGGCATGAGCCTTTGCAAAGGGTAGTCTAGGCTACATTGATGCATCTCCCCCTTGACATCTGCACTGGCATGCAGCTTTGGACTGTGCTCTCTACATAGCTAGAAATGTTTCCATCATTTACTATGACTTTGTTTGATGTTTATCAGTTGAGCTACTGACCTGCCGGATGGTTCTAATTTTAATATTGATTGAAAAGTGTTATGTGTCTGATTTTTGGAGAACAAAAGTTTTGGCCAAAATAATTAAAGACGTGCCTCAAATAAATACATGTGAACATACAAGAACAGCATTCAGGCTGTTGCTATGTCTATACACTTACACAGTGTACCTCTTGTGAACTTGTTTTTGCGTTGTCAAATATTGATTGTTAATCAGTATGGTGACTTTGTGTCAGGATCATTACGTAAAATATATGGGCTCTGATAAATGTTTTTCATTTATCTAAATCTGCATTGTTTCTTATATGTTACAGTCTATGACTCTTATAAAATATTGCATAGAGACTCAGTGTCTCTGATGTTACTTTACCAGTGACGACACAATGTTTGTAGTGACTGAAGCACGCAGATGATTCCATGTTGGCATCATCCATCTGGAGTTTGATTGGACTGTTACCTCAGATTACTCACAATGATCAAAGCCTGAGAGTCATGGCTTGAACCCCCCCCCAACCCCCCCCACCCCTCAAAAATATCCTTCCTGATCCGCAGGCTGATGTTTCCCGGAGCGCTTGCTTTGTCCTAGTTTCTCTCTCCCACTGTCATGTCTCCTGTTCAAAGCGGTCCAGTTAGCCATTCATCCATACAAATTGAAACACACACACACACACACACTTAAACCTCTGTGGGAATCTATTGCTGTTGACAGTGGATGGCATACAGCTAGTTTGTGCGCTTGGTCCATTGTGACATGCAGAGTCTCATTGCATTAATGTAATGACCAGTCAAGTGACAGTGGTTGATAGGTCGGCTCAGGAGATCAGACTCGATACGATCAAAAATACTATGGCAATAACACAGTGGAAGAGTCTGAAGAAGATAATGTCCTCAAGTCTGCCTTTGGTATGAGGCCTGTGTGTGAGCCTACAACATAAAGATTCTAGTTTGAAAAGCATGCCTTTAGCAGGTCAACAGATGGTTTCTTGAATTTCAGGCCTTTAATGGAAATGTTTGGGGAACTACTGAATGTAGCCTTAACACAACCCCTAACTGAAACCTGAATCATAACATGCAGAGTGTCAACAAGATGTGTGTAATTAATTGGAGGGTCTGTTGATCGTCCACATAGGAGACTATCTACAGAAATAGTGTCCCATCATTCAGTGGCAATTGTGTTGCATCAATGCATTATCCCTGGGCATACCTTTGTCTTGGCCACAGATACGACATTGTGTTCCTGCCTCCCTCCTTCCCCATCGTTGCCATGGAGAACCCGTGTCTGACGTTCATCATCTCGTCCATCCTGGAGAGCCGGGAGTTCCTGCTGATCGATGTGATCCACGAGATTGCCCACGGATGGTTCGGTAACGCCGTCACCAATGCCACCTGGGAGGAGATGTGGCTTAGTGAGGGCCTGGCCACCTACGCACAGAGACGCATCACCACTGAGGCTTATGGTACAGATCAGCAAAGCATGCTGCACATACGCCACAAACCACAATCCATCACACGCAGTGCTTTCCCACACACCCATACGAATTACTAAGACACACATTTAACATGTTCCCATCATAGACAGATATCAAGGTGTATGGTAAATAAGGATTCAAGTCTTATTGTTTGATAAAAAAGGGAAAAAAAGAAATATTTTGCTAGAGGGTTTTAAGGTTTCTAAAGTACAAAACACGTAAGTTATTTTTCTTTGACTTGTATTCTGGCAGAGATTGTAAACAAAAAGGCAGTCGGTATGCAGCAGACAGCACTTTCATTTTAACTTCTGACCCTGCTTTAAGGCTAACACGCACACACAGGCACATATGCAGGCATGCATGTATTCATGCACGGATGCACAAATCCACATCCATACACACACACACACAAACACACAAACACACACACACACACATACAAATACACAAATCTTGTGCTGCAGCCATAAAGGTTCCATCTTGTCTGCCCATCTATCTTATATATTTTAGACAATTATTGAGAAATGACAGAAAGTTAGACTCCATCATTGACTCCAATGCCGTAATCACTTAATTCATTGCTCCTCAAATTTGAATATTAACACACTACCAGACATTCCATCGTTGAACACGCAATGCATGCAAAGCTTGTGGTTAAGCTGAAGGAATATGCACACACACTTTACACTATTCTTTACATAAAACCACCATAGACTACTCCATTAAGCTCACATGTAGACACACATATATACTCTCTCATGCAAAATTCATTTCAGATACACACACACACACACACACACACGCACTCATATGCATAAAGTACTTCCACAGCTTAGTAACTCATTCCTGGGAAGTGTTTGCTACCCAAAATAAAAGCAGACAGACGATATCCCTCTGTTAAGTGATGCATCATTTCTGTACTTGTGTCACGCACATCGTGCCACCATGCAGCTCACAGGACTAACTTAGGTATTGCTGTGGTGGAGTACACAAGCACACGCAACACTCTTTAGGCACCACTTTACTCACTGAAGCATTATTTTGACACACACACACACACACACACAGCGGAATTGCCTTTAATGCTCTTGTGTGTTCTCAGGCGAGGCCTTCACCTGCCTGGAGACCGTGTTCCGTCTGGACGCTCTGCACAGACAGATGCGTCTCCTAGGAGACAACAACCCCGTCAGCAAACTCCAGGCCAAGTTTGAGCCAGGTACGGCCAGGACAGGAGTCCTTCACAGAAACAGACACACACACACACACACACACACACACACACACACACACACACACACACACACACACACACACACTGAGAGATATCCATGTACATACACAGAGACATAAATAAATACTTTTTTACATAGTGTGAGGTTTTTGCTTCCCACTCTATCCTCTTAGAATTTCCTGATTCTCTCGTATGATGTGCCCAGTTATTTAAAAGGAAGGTCTGCCAATTTATGCACAAAAAGTTTAAATATTTGTTGTTTGTTTTTTAATTATTTGAAATTTTCAGGTGTAACTTCAGAGTCCTTCCTTTAAAATGTTTGGGCACATAATATGCTTGAATAAGGACATTTTGAGGAAGTTCTCCAAAAATGGTCCGTTTCACATGGAATGACCCACTTTTCACCGGAGAGATGTATAAATTTCATGGACAAGACAGAATCTGTGAGCTGTGCCTAGACAAACCCCACAGCATCACTGTAACTATGGAGAGGACTGTCATCTCTCCTTCTTACTCACAAACCAAGGGATATGGCGCAGCTAAAAATACTCCTGGAGGGGAAAAAAAGGCCAGTGTTTCTGGTGAATGCATCAGCGCTCTGAGAAATGTATCTCTGATCTGCTAGGGCTTGCTGTTGTGCAGCCTCTGCTACCGCGTGTGTGTGTGTTGTAGGCCAAACACGCCATGAATGGTATTGTCCGACAGTGGATTAATACAGAGCTTCCTTGTGCTGGTTCTCCAGAGCCATTGGGCTACTTTTTGTCAGTTTTTTTGTGTTCTGTTTTATGCTGACACACCTGCTTGAGGGCACTTGCAGTGTTAAATACTTTTAATAGCCGAATTGAATTTTGCTGGAGGAGAAAGACAGGGAAAATGTCCAAGGCCGAATTAGGATTCCTGCTAAGCTTGCTTGGGAAATCCCATGGAATCTGGTGCTATGGCTCAGAGAACTGAGAAAGGAGCCTTATGTATTTTGCTGTTTATCTGGAAGTACATCAGCAAAGCTTGTGCACTAGTCAGAGATTATTTTTCTTTAACCAACAGTGCACGTGTTGGTCATCACACCTTTTATAATTCCTAATTTTCATGGTTTTGTGCTCTTTTTTCCATCACTCTGTTTTTCACTCACTCACTCCATCTCTCTCTCTCTCTCTCTCTCTCTTACGCATACACAAACACACCAATGCACACACACACACACGCACACACACATGCACACACTTCTCACTCTCATGTCCAGGTGTGAACCCCAGCAGTCTGATGAATCTCTTCACCTATGAGAAGGGCTTCTGTTTCGTCTCCTACCTCTCACAGCTTTGCGGCGACATCAAGCGATTCGACAGCTTCCTGAGGGTAAGCACAAGTAAACACACACGCACACACCCACTCACCAAAGAGAGTAACTTTGACCATTCATTTTTGTGGGTACACATACACCTCACACACACCATACAGCCAACTGTGTACATCTGCTGTTGACTTTGTCAGACTCGTTCAGGACACACAGACACACACACACCACATCTGCGTTGTGCAACAGAGAGACACTGTTAATCATTCCCCACTCTTTAACTGAGGCTACCCTACCCCCCTACACTCCCTCTCCGTGTCTCTGTGCAGGCCTACATTGAGAAGTTCAAGTTCAGCAGTGTGGTGGCCCAGGACCTGCTGGACTTTTTCCTAGGCTTCTTCCCTGAGCTGAAGGAAAACTGTGTGTCACAGAGAGAAGGTGAGCGAAAGAGAATACCTGATTCCTCCTATTTTGGACACTTTACTATAAACAATAAATCTAGCAGCCAATGGCTGTATGGAGAGTGAATGTTACAAAAAAGACTACAGTGAACCATCAGGAAGTCACACTCCAAACATCTGAAGACACAGTTTTGTTTTGTGCACTCTCATTATGGAATCTTAAGCCCTGCAAGCGTGACACAGGACAATACTGTACAAAAGCCCTTTATATTACAAACTCAAAGTCCTGTTATTCAAGGGCACAGAATGCTGTTGGTCTGAAAAAAACATGAAAATTTGGTACAACATGGACAAAATAGTGTTTGGAACTAGTGGAAAAAGAGTGTATCTAGCCTTTTACAATCAGGTCTGCACCAGGCCTCTTCAATTCCTTAAATACCTAAACCTCTTGTGCTGCTCTCCTAGAAGCATCATCACTATGACAACTCACCCATCACCTCTAGACACTCAGGTTAACATTGAGAGCAGGGGGCTGTCGATAAGAAACAACCTCCACATTCCAGAGAACTTACAGCAGTGACTTGAAGTAAACCATATCCTCGTGTAAGACAGGATCCAGAAGGAGTTTTACCTTTTAAGGCTTTGTCATATGCCCATTACGTGCATAAAAACATCAAAGACCGAGATTAAATTTCAAATGTTAATACTACTTAAAATAATATAACTATATCTAGAACAGGAATTGGCATCATGTGTGGTTAAATTTCTTAGAGATGAAACATAGCATTGTGCAACAGAA
>JAVQKI010202200.1:0-15067 GCA_036025975.1 Nematalosa erebi
ATTCTTTAAGATGTGCGATTGTTAATCGGAACGTTAGTGTTTATTCCGGCATTAGTGACGTTCTGTGCTTACATGCGTACCGTGCCAGAGTCCACCTCCTCCAAGCGTACTGGCGTACCATACCCCGGTACGGAACGCAGCGATCACAGTGGTCAAACGAACCGGACTTTAGGAGTCAAGTGTACTCGGGTACGGTACGAATTGCCTAGTGTGAGTACGCCCTTAAACCTTTCTTTCCCTATTTAGCAATGATTCATCAGAATTGGCATGCACTGTAGCACCTCAATATATCAAACCCCGCACACGAGCACCTCACCTCATGTGTGTACAGCGCACCACCGTAATTAAATCCCTTTGCCTAATTCGACTTTTTAAAGAGGCACATTAAAACCTCTCCTTAACATTTGCACGTGTCTTTGGCTCTGGTAAAAGAGCCGTCCACCAACAGAACTGGGTCAACTTGTTGTTGTGGCTCCAAGCGGAGTAGGTAGGAAAGGAACCAATGTAGGTCCGCCAGTGTGTGCAGCCCTGATGCAGTCCGGAAACTTCCCAGTGCCTGCTGCTGTTTGGGGGAGAAAGGCTCAGCGTCCTTGTGTCTGTGTCTGTGGGGCTTTTTGAAGGTTGGCTCTGGCCTGTCTGGCTGTGTGTGTGTGTGTCTCTGTGTGTGTGAGTATGTGTGTGCATGCATTTGTGTGAGTGTGTGCACATGCATGTGTGTGTGATTGGGGCTGGCTCTGGCCTGTCTGGCTCTCTGTGTGTGTGTGTGTGTTTGCTTGAGTGTGTAAGTATGTGTGTGCATGCATTTGTGTGAGTGTGTGTATGTACATGTGTGGGTGATTGAGGCTGGCTCTGTCCTGTCTGGCTGTGTGTGTGTGTGTGTGTGTGTGTGTGCTTGTGTGTGTGAGTATGTGTGTGCATGCATTTGTGTGAGTGTGTGTACGTGCATGTGTGTGTGATTGAGGGTCAGCATGAATGTCTGTCTGTACGTGTGTAAGTGTGTGTGTGTGTCTGTGTGTGTGTGTGAGTATGTGTGTGCATGCATTTGTGTGAGTGTGTGTATGTGCATGTGTGTGTGATTGAGGCTGGCTCTGTCCTGTCTGGCTTTGTGTGTGTGTGTGTGTGTGTGTGTGTGTGTGTGTGTGTGTGTGTGTGTGTGAGGGGACATGGCAAAGCAGGAAGTGTTGACAAACAGACGAGGCAGGGCAGGCTTAGGGCCAGCCAGGAGAGCAGATCGGAGCTTGGAGCTGTCTGCAATCACCAATCAGGCCATCAACGGCGGTTTAATACACAGCAATCAGCGGAATTAATGTGCTGCTCAGTCAGACAAAAACACACACACACACACACGGTCAAAACAAGTACAAACACATACATTGTATCCTTTCAGTCCTGGTTCCTGTTGGTCCAATGTCATACACAGACAAAAATAGATTAGATAATAAAGTCAAACACAAATACAAAAACTTGGATACTTGCACGCACACGCACACACACACACACACACACACACACACATTCTTTGTGTTGCATCCAGACACAGACATGTTGATGTTCTGGAGTGGGAGATAACTTGTTTTAAACGAGGTTGTGTCTAACGTTGTGTAAGGCCTGCCTGCATGCCAAGTCTCTTTGCACAGTCATTCAGTGTTCAACTGAAAAACCCAAAGACAAGGGCAATGAGGGGGCTGTGTGTTAAAGCCAAACACTGCCCGAAGCTGCTCCGCTAACTAGTCATCAACCATTAGCCTCCAGCCTTTCCTTCTTTCTGTCCTCCCCCTCTCTCTCTCTCTCTCTCTCTCTCTCTCTCTCTCTCTCTTTCTCTCGCTCTCTCCACATTCAGGTGAGCTTCATGACAACATTTTACACAACAGAACAGGTTGTCGTAAAGCTGTCGTACAACATATGGCAAACATAGATCTCTGTCTGTCTTACTCACACACACACACACACACACACACACACACACACACACACATACACACTCAAACACATACACACTCTTCTGCCACAGCTGCCCCACCTGTGCTGCCAGGGCTGTTGTTAGGGAACCAGTAAGGCTGTGCCCTGGGCAATCATCAACTAAAGAGTCATAAACCCACAGCTCAACTCTTCTTCTTCTGCAGGCTCAATTACTGTAAGTCCCTCAACACGTCCCTTTTAGAGAAATGAAAAGCAAGCACAGGGGATTTCAGTCTCTCTCTCTCTCTATTTTCCTTTTACTTTTCTTTTCGGTCCCCGTGGATGTCACATTGGGTGTGTGCATAACACCAGTTCTGTAAAAACCAGACAGGAGAGATCTACAGCTCCATGGAGAGGCAACAGCAGAGATCCACGTAGGGGCAACAGCAGAGATCTATTGCCCTATGGTGGGGCAACAGCAGAGCCCTACAGCCCTCAGGTAGTGACAGAAGCACAGGTCTGGTCTACAGGTTTTAGCACCAAGCGTACAGGTCCAACTCCCAACAGGCTCTTGTGGTTAATACAAGCATACTGTACATACACAGTAGGCCTTCTGCTGCAGTCAGAGATGCACAGGTGTCTGTTCAGACTCTGGCCAAGTCCAAACCTGGGCAAACAATACAGGGGGGAAATCAGCAGTTTCTGCCCCACCTAGTGTCCCTAATCAGCTCCGTGCTGGAGGAAAAGTCCGGACCTGTCAGAGTTCGGAGGGTTGTGAGGCCATCAAAGCGAAACCAAAACTCCAGAGCCAGCACATGACTGACTGTTCTGTACATTATTAACTGAGGTGGGTGTTATTGTCACGTACAGCCTGGCTTCGCCGTGTTCTCAGGTCAGCCGTGCCGGCACACACACACACACACACACACACACACACACACAGTGCAGCAGTGCTAAGGGAATTCCCTTCGAGCTTAAGGCCAGTGTTCTCATCTGACCAGCAGCTCACCCTGTGATGAGCCTTTGATCACAAGGGCCTGCGGGGACATTCAGAAGGACTTGTCCTTATTCTGGGGCCGTTTCCACAAAAACAAGTTACTCAACTCTGCTGTGTGTCGAAATATATATATAAAAAAACATGGTGTACAACTTCACACATGCTAAGAATAACTGCAAACACAAATTAAGAGCCCCGCTCCTAGAAGTCTGCGCTAACTGTGGTGAATGGTCTACCGCAACAATTATGGCTTGGTTGCTTCAGCCAATTTTTTTTTTTTTTTTTTTTTTGTGAGATGGCGAATTCCTTTGTCTCCCTATTTCTCAGCGGAGCAGTGGAACACCCTCAATCCCACTTCATACTTGAAGGCTCCCCGCCGGAACATTCTGTCTCATAACAAGCGCGCCGCTGGCCTGGAGATTCCAAACGTGCTCCCCGGAGGAAAAGCAAGCGAAAACAGTAAAAGGACTCGCTCTGACTGAAGCCAAAGTGGAGGGGGAAAAAAAGAGAGTGAACGAGTTAGGGCTGAGTGAAGAAAGAGGAGTACTAGCAATGTAGTCAGGGACGTGTGGAAGACTAGCAACAAGTTCATTATTCCAGCTTGAGAAGGAGACTGTATTTGAGTCAGTCTGTCTCACAGAGACGACTTTAAAGGCTCCAAGTCAAAAAGTTCCTTTCACTAGTTTCCAGCTCCTTTCAGAGTTTCCTGCCAAACATGCTGTGTTCTAGCTTTGTGTGGTGCTGTAGTTAAAGGATTTTTTGCCAGATCGACTTAACTGATGGGCATTATACACAATTTAACACACACATGTCGGCCAATGAAAATACAGTATTCCATTTCTCTGGGTGATAATAAATCACAACAGGCAAATAGAGTTTGTTTTGTTTCAGATTTTTTTTTATTAGAAAAGTAATAACAAAACAATCCAAAAATATTTCTTTTTGCAGATGCTAAAATAAGAACATTCAGTACAAAATACATTCACTTTAAGATAAGTGCCATGCACAACACGTTGTGTTTGACCTGAATTATTCTCCTTCTCTCTCTCTCTCCACTATTTGGTAACGAGGACAGTCCTTTCAGGACTTCTGGAATGATCACTGAGTTTTTAAAGCATAATGCGAAATTGAGCAAATTCCCTGGGCTTGGTAAGAAACTGCGTCAGAACATAAGGAAAGGCACCTGGGGTCAACTCCAGTACAGAGGGCATGTCCACATTTTCTCTCTCCATCTCTCTCTCGCTTGCGACTGATTCAGGGCTCACCTGGCTTGGACTTGGCCAGAGGAGAAGAAGGTGAGCTCACCTGGCTTGGACTGACCCTTCTGCGACCATCACTGCCCTACACATTTCTTCTTTCATTGTGCTTGCACAACACAACCAGCTGCAGCTGGACAGTTTCAAAAAACTTTTTAAAAAAAATCACATTCGGCTGTTCAGTGCTCAACATTCTCGTTCCAACAGCTAAAAACACGGAGCGCAGTCCCACATCACCATGCGCACAGGTGAACGGGGGACACATGCTGCCATTTCAACATCTCATGCAACTTTGTCAAAATCGCTTCCTTTTTTCCTGAAATACTTTGTTTTTCCCTTTTGCATAGGCTTCCATTTACCTTCTTACAGCTACCCACATTTTCATCTCTTAAAACACGCTAACGTGAACTTAGCTTCTCTGACCTCTGGCCTCCAACACAATTCAAAAGGCACAGTTTGGCCAGACTTTCCTCCTGAAACAAAGTCTGACAATCTCTTGGGCATATAACATGAAGGCATGCCAGAGGTGTGTAAAAAGGGTTCTTTTGACATATTTAAGTTGATGAGACAAGTAAAGGTGGGTCAGATCGGATAGGCAGGCTTCATATCATGGCTAGCTTCCACTGATATCTTGAATGGCATAGTTGCTCGTTTACAACCGCCAAGGCACTGAGAGGCGGCTTTCAATAAAGAAATATACACATCGCATGTGAAACCTGTTTCCCCTGACCCCACGCAATACCACAACCAGCCCGAACGGCTGGACTGACTCCTACACAACACACAAGCTTCTCGGTGTGAGCACCTCTGGGTGGCTTAGGGTGGGCACTCTCGCTCCGACCCGCAACCGCACAGGAGGATAGAAACAAACTAAAAAAAAAGTTCAAGTTCTTAGTTCTTTTTTCCTTCTTCTTCTTTGTGTTTACTTATTTTTTCTTTTCTTTTCTTTGTCTTAATAAGAGGATTTGTTTCCAGTCCTTCCGTGGGTCATCGTTCACGACTTCCCCCAGTTGGTGCTGCGTGCTGCGTCAGGTACGGCGCCCGGCCCTCATGGACCGGAGTACCAGTCATTCGGAGACAAGGCTCGAGAAGAGGACGAATCTCTGCTTCGGTTTAATCATCGTTATAATCATCATCAGCGTCATCGTGATGCTTGAGTTAGCCGCTTTGTTCAACACGTCATGCAGCGAGGTCGCATGTTGCAGGGCTGAGGGTTGGGATCCACCTGCACAAACAGACAAGACAGAGAGGATCTTTAATCAGGTGCGTCTCCTCAAGAGGGTTTAAACCAATGCAAGCGAGATGACAGCAGTCTTTAAGATACTAAGAACACATTTAAAACGCTCTGTCGGAAGTTTCAAAGCGTGCTAGACGGAGAAGTGTCGAAACGGGTGAAATCTGTTTCCGCTCACCTCGCTGTAGACAGGTGGGGGGCGGAAGCGGAACTCGTGGACGTAGGCCATGAGGGGTCTCTCCAGGATGCCGCTGAGCTCGTCCTCAGGGCGACCGCAAGGGGCGCTGGTGCTGGAGCTGTTCTGGACGGCGTCGGCGTCGCTCACCACGGAGCTGTAGTCTGGAGGAGCTGTAAGGACGGATAAAAGAGGAAACACAGGGTGAGACATCTGCCATGGCGCCGGCTAGCTCTTACAGGACACCACCACAATAGGTGCTTTGGTTTAGCATATTGACTACTGTGGCTAACTTGCTAATCACATTGTCCTCCATTTCTACCTGGTATGGAATGTCAGAATAGAAAGTGGGCTTTTCTGAGATCCTAACTATGTTGGCTTGTTCCAGTGCATGTTGCTAGTTGTGTGTGTGTGTGTGTGTGTGTTGATGTTAAGGTGTAGGACAGGATCAGACACTCACGCTCAGGCTGGTCAGAGATGGCCATGCGGAGCCACTCGAGGTTGACGCTGTACTGGCTGCTCACGCTGGAGGTGCGGCTGCCAAACGGATGCAGAGGGATGGTGCCCATCACCAAAGGCAGTTCCAGACACAGCTTAGACGTGCCCGGTACATCCACACACACCTACAAAACACACAGAGGAAAGCACAACATTAATATCACATCTTACAACTGCAGATAGAAGGTTGTGAATATATTGTTGCTGTATATGCTGTATATGAAAGACAGTTTGTGTACATAAGTTAACTTCAAAAATCTAATAAGTGTATGAAGTTGAACAGAAGTTGTATCGTGATTGGTGCAGTATAGAGTAGAGTGTTCTGTGCTTGCTCTGGTGTGTGAGGTGGCCAGTGTGTGAAGAGGTGCGGGATGAGGCTGAGGCTGACCTTGAGAGTGTACTCCACTTTGATGATGCGGCACTGGAGGATGGATGGGCCCACGGGCGGAATCTTGATGGCGCGGCCGTGCCAGGTCTCGCGGCGTCGGGCGCCCACGGGGTCGCCGCACAGCGTGGCCACCACCGCCCGCTTCTGCTTCATGGTTCCGCGGGCGATGAACGTCTGCGTCTGTGTGATGTAGGCCTTGGGCACGATGGAGCGAGACGTGGAGTTGTCAAACTCAGCGAACACGGGGATGACTTCACCTGAGGAGAGAGCATAGGAAACGGTTAGTCATTACAAGAGAGGTTTCTGGCCGAGTTTAGTCAGTGCTGAAGTTCACTGTGTCGTTGGCAAGGATGGGACTGTTGTGTAATGTACCTGGAGTATAGCCCTTGCGGTCAATCTTTGCGGTTACAGACACCTGTCCAAAATTGCGATACCACACACGAGCATTCTTGTCTTTGGTTCCAGCTTGAGGTGCCTATGAGTAGAGAAAAAAAATGTGATTCGGGTTCCTCATTTAGATTCTTTATATTTTGACAATAAAGTTCTTCAACAACATAAGAAGACTTCAGGGAACTTACTAGAAGGGAGGGCGTGTTGATGTCAATGGGTTCAATAACGGTGAACTCTTTCTTGATCTTCCTGACAGTACTCCAGGGCCGGTGGAGCTTCACCTTGACCCAATAGCGGATGCTCCCGTGCTTGCCCTCAAAGGAGGTCACCAGAGTCCTGAAGAAGAGAACAGAGGAGCAGGTTAGGTCTGCCATCGCCTCAGTGGAAGAAGGGCACAGGAAACACACCCAACAAAAACAGAAAGCCACACAGGGACCATTCTGTCATCTCACTCCCTCTCTCGGTCCCACACACAAGAAAAGCATCAAATTCGAGTAATCAAAAGTGAAACGTACTCCTCAGGAAGCTGAAAGCTGAAGGGATATTCGTGCCTGCCAGCAGGAAGGATAGTCAGCTCTCCATTATCTGTGGGGGCAGATAAAGCAACAGACATTTCACAATAAGCATCATGCCGTCATAAAAACTAAATCAGGACACAGCAGACTTGTTTAGATTCTTCACAAACTGGTTGTCATATTTCTACATCCGTGTGGTAGTTTATAGTTTGTCATCACCTCAGGGACAAACACCCACACAGACTATGTCGAAAACAAGTAGGCAACCTTGTCAGACCGGTGCCTTAAC
Source organism: Nematalosa erebi (assembly GCA_036025975.1). NCBI lineage: Eukaryota > Metazoa > Chordata > Actinopteri > Clupeiformes > Clupeidae > Nematalosa > Nematalosa erebi. The sequence continues at coordinate 7,642 of JAVQKI010202200.1, forward strand.
AGCACAAACAACTGCACAAAGAGCAAACGACTGAACCATTTGCAACTATAATTTCTTTGTGACTTATTCTTCGGTTATCTGCAACTTTAAAAAGTTATTGGTATATTCCTGTATCAAATATAAAACAGGCTAGGTCCCACAAAGGAAACATTTCGACTCAGACCCATTCATAACCATTGCATGATGCACTGAACAAAGGATTTACAACTTCCTCAAAATTGCGAAGCAAACAACTTGTAACACCATACTTATGCGTGAAAAAGATTTTCTTATATGAAATTCAAGCGAGGTATATTGTTCTCATTTTTGACAGCAGAGAGCAGAGTGCCCAGTCTCAATCACCGAGCAAGTGAATGACTGACTGACTGACCTGCCTGCAGAAGCACCTCTCGCCGATTCAGGTACTCCACTTCATCGCTGTAATTTTGGGTATAAGCGGTGCTTGATCCAGCGCTTCGCGATTCTGTCCAATGCACTTTCGCAAAACCTTCAGCATGCAACTTCAAGGACTCGATTTTGGTCTCTCCACCGAGTTCCAGGACAACTTTCCCCGAGACGACATCACCGCTACTGAACACGGGTGGAGAGTCGATCTCGGGCGAGTCGAAGACGATGTCTAACTTTTTCACCTTGTCGAAAATCATCTTGTAAAAATCCCAAACCACTGCTTTGAAAGACACTTCGTTGTGTTCCTGACGCGTTAGACCTGTCGTCAAGTGTTCCAAAAGTTCTGTGTAAGGCACCCTCTCTCTTCTGCGTGCACAACAAAACTGAGTCGCGAGCTTGAAATCCCCAGTCCTTTAATGTTGAGGGGGGGCGGGCTTTCCGCATTTATTATGTAAGGCTTCAGGCTACGACTGAAGCTGAGGCTCGCTAATAAACATCTTCGCTGGGTGTGGACAGCGAACGGGGTTGAGCAGGGCCCGATGATTGATGGTTGCAGGTTAGACGAAAACAAGCTGACTGAGCATGCTCAGGACTTTTGGATCCTCCCTTCAGAAATTTCTGCACAACAAAATAGTTTCACACTGTACTATTGTGCAAAGATATTTACATCCAGGGCGCCCTATGCAGAATTTACCGACAGCATGGAAACTTTTTGCAAAGTTTGATTGCACGCTTATCCAAAGTAATGATCAAATGAATTAAGATCGCCTTGTGGATACTAGCATTATGGGACCATTGTTCTGCTCAAATCGAAAATAAACAACCCCTCACTTGCCCTACTGAAGTCACTCACTGAGAGACTACAGTACTATCTGATAGGATGCATTTGCAGCATTTATGTGTTTTGTGTGTAAGGGAGAGGGGTCGCAACTGCTATGAATGAGGAAATGCATGAAGATCCATCTTTATGGCCGAATAAAACGTTTCAATCGCTGAAACAGACCAAGACAGACACTGCCTCCCCGTGGCTTAACTTATATCTGAATTCATGACAAAACGTCATAGCTGTATGCAAAAAGTAAGCCTTGGGCGCCCTCTATTGGTTGCATTGGGCAATGCAAACAACTGTTTTCAAACTTGTCCGACTTAATACCAAAGAGTACTCGAGAATCATCCACTTGCGAATAATAATGGCAAATGACAATGCAAGGTGCCTTAAGTAATAGCACCAATAATCTCCATATAGCAAGGACATACCAATCTTAGTGACCCAAATCAATGAGTGTGCACCGCCTTTGTGGTTTTTACACCATAAACAAACAAACAAACAAACAAATAAATAAATAACTTACTTCCAAAAATTCCCTTCAATTTTTTGACCGTTTCATTTTCCGTTACTAGGCCTACTACACCTACAGGTTCTTGGCCATTAAGTTTACCAATCCTACGTCAACAAAGTCAAGACATTTGTTCAAACAACAATATTTCTGTACAGTGTCGACCTAGAATAACAACGTTGCCTATTAAAATTACTATGTCCGAAATCATCGAATGTTATTTTATAGACTAGGCCACAATCACGCCTAGGCTAACTGTTTTTAAACACATACAGAAACATGCTTAAGCTTCCTAATTTTTTCTATCGCCTGAGGGGGGTCTGCGTGACCTCGAGGGGGAAGGTCGGGGTACCAACTCACGAACGTGCCGGCTACGTTTTGTTTTCCACGTTGCCGCAGAAACCAGGAGAGCATTTTTCAAAACGCCCCGCCGAAGGGTCCCCCAACGGCATAGAGGTCGTCTTGCGCAGGGAAGGCGACCCCACCCACAAGCTTGTCAATTCTATAATTCATAAGTTCAGCATTCAAGCCTACTAGTTAGTTGTCTATTGCGGACAAAATAGCCATATAATTTAGGCTTTAGGTCTACCCAGGTCACACCATAAGCCCATGCAATAAATTGCAACTATTATTATTAGGCCTATACCAAGCCTCTAACCTATACGCTCTCCATTATGGTGAAATATTAACCTCTGCTCTGTGGTCTGTTTATAGTCATGTCTGTCGGCCTAGATTCCAACTCCAGTTTCTCACACGTGAGCGTTTCTAAAGAAAGTTGGGTGGTGTGTTATCCATGCGCATAGTGCATAGTGCGGACAGAAATCCATAGACAGTAAAAGATTATATCCCAGAAGAAAACCTGTTTTTCTATGTTGAAAAGTGCAAACTAGTCTGTATATCAGAAAAGACTGCATCTGTGTACGCGCGTGCGTGTGTGTACGCGCAGGCTTACATTACCTCTGATAAGATGCTGTCTTTTCCTGAAGTAGGTCATCTTGGACGTGTAGTCGTTGTAAACGGTATTCATGCCCACGCTGCGGTTTTCCAGCCAGTGAGCCGTCGCGACCCCTCTCCCGAGTACTCTCATAGACCGAACTTTAATATCCCGGTTTAGCTCCAATACTACCTGTCCGGTAATGACCTCCCCGCTTGTGTACACTGCATCGTCTGGTCCGTCCAGCAAAAGCTGAAAGTTTTTTATGCTCTTAAACAACATCTGCAATAAAAAGAAGCGAAGCTGTTATACCAAGTTCGCGTTTACTCCTCAAGTGACAGCAATGTCTGATGCAAACGTGCTGACAGTTATTATCTGGTTATTATGCAGCCAAGGACCCTGCCCTGCTGGTCAGATAGTTTCTGTGAACTGGTAATGTTACCCTAATGTTGCTGATACCGGTAAAATGAAAAATAAAGCTCGTTCAATTGCCTACCTTTAAATGATGCAAGATGAAGAATCTTCAGTCTTCGCGTTCTGTGCGTAAAAGTCTCGTTTCGCACGCGTGCAGAGTAGAATATATTTTCGCGAGCTTGGTTCACGCCTACCACAGATGGACAATCGTAAGCACCAATCAAACAACGCCCTACAGCGCTCTCCGCAGCGAGATCATACCCACCACAGAACGGTAAATAAAAAAGACCCTTTTCGGTTCAGTTTTTTTTTTCTTTTGAAACTGATTGACGCCTCGCTCTCACAATTTTAAATGAATAAATTCTCTAACCAATGGGAAAATATACTTTTATACCTTATGAACATTTTAAATAGCTGTAATTTAAGAGAACAGCTTGATTCAACTGTTGGAAATAAAAACACATGAAATTAGTAGCCTAAAGTTGGTTTGTACATTGGACTGTTTACATATCTTCACTCTTCCATCAAACAATAAACACACAAAACTGTGTCAGTGGCAAGGCAAACTCAGCAAACAGGGAAGCATGTGTGGATGCATGTTGGTCATGAGATGAGTTAAGGGGGCAAGGTGACTGGGGGTCACACAGCTGTGTTGGATAAACAGTGAGTGTCTGTCTGATGTTACTGTGTGAGTTAGGTGGCTGGGTGTGCGCATGCAATTGTGTGTGTAATTGTGTATGTGTCATGCACACATGCACATACATTGTGTGTGTGTATGTGATGTGCATATTCAACTGTGTGTGTGCGTGCATGTATGTATGCGTGTGTGTATGTTCATGTGTGCTGCACCTTGCTGTGTGTTCACTGTATGTTGTGTGTGTTCAACTAATTCCAATTGGGTTAAACACAGAGACCACAGGATCAAAAGAGTAGGCTATGAGTCATTTCTTATTAGTTGTGTTTGAAGTTCAGACATTGCCTGACACAATGTGCTACACAATTCATTACAGACCATGGATCTTCCAAATTTGACTGTTGTGGTGCAGTATTGGCGGGCCTCCCTGCATGTGTTATGACATGATGGAAGGAAATCAAAAGATATACAGAACCTGCAACGCACATCTCCAGCTGTCTAAGGAGGAACTACTACAAGGAAGGTTACCTGCTAACACAGGTGACATCAGGAGTAATGGCTGATCTCCAAACAGTATGCCACTTCAGACCAAACAGATACCAATATCTTTTACAGATCAGCGATCACTCCCAAAGTTACCCCGATTGACCAGCATACTTCAGAGGAAGTGGACAGTGAGTAGTTTAATGTAAACATATACACAACCTCAACACCATTAACACACAAGTCTGGCATGCCTGTTATGTTTGCGACACCAATGATCTTACAGCAGGAGATTGTGAACTTGGTAACATTCAAGCAGCAGCTCTCTCTTTGACCTCAATGACTTGTGGACTGAAAGAGAATCTATCAGAGTGTCAAGTTCTCAGTTTTGGCACAGGAGTTGCATGTGGCATATCGTACCATCAGTGTTTTTCTCCTTTTTTTTTATTCTCCTCTTTTTTACCTGAATGCATTTCTGCTAAATCCACCCAGTCAATATGGCCTTTGAACTACAAGTCAATGGAGCAGAGAGTTCAAAGTTCACTCTGCAGACCCTATCATCGCCCCAGCCTAGTGAGGAAAGCTTGTGGAATATTCTTGAGTCATTATTATACACACAGGCACAATCGGACAGCAACAACATTTGTTTATTTGTTTTAAAAGTAACAGTGAGTAAAAACAGTGTGTGTTTATTTGTGTGTATTTTAAAGTAGCAGTGTGTGTGTTTGTGTGTGTGTGTGTGTCTACAGCGGTACATGGCTGCGCTGGAGACTATGCGTGTCTACTGGTGATGTTTTGGAGAGAGGCAGGGATGTGAAGGCCTCATTGTGGGTTGTGCTGAAGTGGTGCTTCTCACAGGGTGGATGTATGTGGCTCTCTTTAATCTAAAAACAAACAAATAAACATACAAACAAACAGGCAAGAAGAAAACCCGTAAACCTGAGGTGTGCTTCTTTCCAAGTAAGAGTGTGTGAATTGGTGCATTGCAGGTATGCATCAGTGTGTGTGCACTGTTGGTTTTTCTGCAGGCAATTCAATGATCTGAGCTATGCACAGGTTCATACTGTTTTCCAGGGCTAAGGTCATCAATGGTCTTATAGTTGACTCAAGAACAGTTATGAGCTGGGTCAGAGTCTGCTATCTCGCTGATCCAGTCGGTTTACACAGTGAAGCTCTCTTAAAAATCTATAACTAACTAGAAAAGCATTGGATAGCGCAGACCTCTGCCAAAGCAATAGGGTCACTGACCCAATACAAATTTCACACCGTTTTACGGATCACCACCAAAATTCAATCATCCGTTCCTTGTCCTAATACTCTTGTTGGTCAAAAATTTCATCCAAATCCATGCAGCACTTTTTGAGTTATCTTGCTCACAGACAAACAGACAGGCAAACGCCGGCAAAAACAACCTCCTTGCCGGAGGTAATGATTTATTACAGCTCCTAAAACTATACAGTTCAGACAACGGACATGTTGAACGCTGAACTAGTTGACTTGAAAAGTGAACCATTCACACTGACACACACCAAAGCTTCTAAATATCAAAGTTCAGGCTCCTGAAAAAGAAAAACAATTATTTGTAGTGTCACAGTCCACTGTTTCATCCACGGCTGAGTGGTTCCCAAAATAGAAGTTGTGGGAGATGAATAAGCAACTAGAGACTAGAGTCCAAAACAAACAGTCTGCTTATTTCAGATGTCTGGGCTTCGGCACAGTTTTCCACAGTATGCGGTTTTAACTGTGTGGGAATTTAACTTGCCTGTAATAATTGTATGAGGTAAAGCTCAAGCTTTTGCTTTGGCTTTTTTTGCCTCCGAGAACTACGGTACTTTGACAAAATCAACATGGCCGAGAGCAACTTTGTTATTTTACATCGTATTGCTCTAATGCCTGAAGATGAATATTATCATCTTTCACCATCTTACATTATTTAACAGTCCGGTGGAAACACTTATCTGAAGTGTCAGCTAAAGTTGTGGTGGCTTTGTTTTCCATTTTCCAAATCTGGCGTGCACTACCAACATCAATTTTCATCAGAGCGCAGTACAACTGAGATAATTTTGTAGCCCTAGCAGGACAGGGCAGGGTGTTTAAATTTGATTTAATAGAGACTACATTGCATTAGAAAATAATTCTGTTAACAACATGCTCAAAAAACAGCCAGAGAAACTGTCAAAATTATGTCAAATAATTAGAAAACCAACCAGAGATATGAAAACCCAGTAGGGACGGTCACGTCACAATGCTAAAGCTCTGTTTTGCCCATATACAGTACATGTACGTGTGAAACAGAGATCTCCACTTTGACTGGAGTTTTCAAAGGTAGTCATTTCTCAGGGACTAAAATGGGGTTTGCCATGTGGGTGAGGCTGTGTTTCATGAGGGGGATAAGTCAAGGGTGTGTGGGGATAACATTGTGCTATCTGTAAATCTGACTGATCATCCAGTTTTTATTTGTTTAGGTTTATGTTTAGCTTGGTTTAGGTTCAATCCATATCAGGTTAAAAGCGAAATACACTAAGGCCTGTAGGCCTACAGCCTTTTCATGATGCCAGGGCAGTTACTGTTATAGCTATGGGGTACTTATCTGACAATATACAACAGAACACACCACACTAAACAAAAACACTTGGCCACAATTTAAAACATAATTTAATCATTTTGGCCAAAGCAGAAGAATTAGACAATGTCAATAGCAAAAAAGTCGGCATGCATGTGCACATTTCCCAAGAATGTGTAAGAACACTGCCCCTGCCAAATAGTGTGCCAAAGTGTGCCCCAAACCATTTGAATTACGAACATCAACGAATGTCACATGAACTTCAACGTGCAAACAACTGGACCGATTGTCCGAACTTCACTGAAAAAAACAATACCTCATACAATGGCAATTATTATTACTTTTTAATACTTTCAATGGCCTCAATGGCCTTAATTTGGACAAATTTGATTGATCACTTTTTAATACTTTAAAAGAACCCAGGGACACCCTGTGGAGAGCCCAGCGGCTCTCATCACAGTTGCTTGAACTACTTAGGGTTCAAGTCACCTGTTTTAATTGGGGTAGAACCTTTGAAAACTTTTAAATTTGTGTCTGGTCACACAACACCTTGGAACTGCAAGAGGCCAACAAAATATTTCAACATCCCAGAAACCTTATCTGATCAGACTGGAGCTATAACTTTTTAACTGTTACATCCTACGCAGGGATCAGCTCACCTGTTTTAACTGGGG
>JAVQKI010202222.1:0-10901 GCA_036025975.1 Nematalosa erebi
AAAAAAAACTCTTCTGCACGATTCACACAAGTCACCCAAAATGACGTGAAAAAAGCGAGAGGCGCCGAAAAGCGAGCTGTTTGCATCCCTGTTAATTATACCACAGTCTGCCATCAAGTTAGATCCCCTTTTAGCTCCCCTTTAAGATGGCATGGAGGGTTTTGTTGATCTGTTATATTTTGAGATTCTCATACACAGAGCAAAAACTCGGGTGTCTTTGGCACTGAAAAAGTGCTGAAGTTATCTGGAGGTAACAACATGGAGCCAGTGATATTTCTGAGCAACACCCTATACCATTACTTTTACAAGCTTTATGACGTGTTGACAGTGGGACTCCATTTGCCTTCTCCCCTTTGGCCAACAGTAGATTGGTAACCTTCTCACTTAAGAAAAAAAAGAACACACAGAAACACACCCACACATACTCCCCCCCCCCCCCCACACACACACACAAACACACACACAGACATACATTTATTACTATGAATGTCAAACATGAATAAAACACAAGGCCTATCTATCACCATTGTAAGCAAAATTTGACTCTTACATTGAAACACTTTATGTTGGCAGTTTATGACCTTCGGTACAATTGTATGTTTTGCATTTACAGTTCAAATTCCCATTATTAACCTAATTTCTTTATCTATATACCTTTGGGTGAGGCTCTTTGACTCTCTATTGTTGCTGTAAGCCGTTGTCATTTTTCTCTCTGTTGGAATCAAACATAAGAAACAACACAAGTTATTTTAGGCTGAACAATGAACAATTTGCAACCTGACACACATTTGTCACGGCACAATGTCCTGCTTGTGCAAACATGTCTGGCTTTCCTTTTCTTTAAGATTTATTGAAAAAGAGACAGACACAGTCGTGTATGGCTAATTGTTCTGCTGAGTAAAGAATCTCAGGCTACTTTATGCGTTTCTGAGATCATTGGCAAGACTAGTCCATAACAGAGCTCTGTTTTCTTTGCCTATACAGTATTTCACTTAGAATTCATCCCGCCTGCCCACCCACTCTTACATGACAATATACTTCTTCCCAAGACGAGACACATGGCAACAGAACATGCTGTTACCAACCATAAGATATGTGGATAGGCTATGATAGGCTTCTTGTTGTCACAGCAGCATGGAATTCCACATTTGCATGACTATGCAAAATCGTTAACAGATGTCATCCAACATCCATTCTGTCAATTTTTTTAGTCAGACTTGCCTAACCATTGTGCTGTTACTTTGTCAAGACTAAATCCTTGGGGAAAAAAAAAAAAAAAAAGAGAGAGAGAGAAAATCAGAATAATTACTTGGCCGCAATACAAAAACTTGCCAGAAAACATAAACAATATGAGATCTTTCACTCCATGACAAGTGAAACAGCACCCCCTGCTGTTACAGTCAGCCATAAAGTATATTCCAGGTAAATGGTTTCTGCTCACACAGGTACTTGAATTTGCATTTCTGGTCGGTGCCTCTGCCTACTACAGCACATGTAAATTCTATAATTTGTGTTCATTACCTCCGCCAGCGGAAGTTATGTGATCACCAGAGTTTGTTGGTTGGTTAGTTGGTTAGCAACATAACTCAAAAAGTTATGCACTGATTTCAATGAAATTTTCAGGGTATGTCCAAATTGGGCTAACTTAAAAACGATTAAATTTTGGTGGTGATCCGGATCACCGGATTGAATTGCCTGGCGGAGGTCTGCGCTCTCTGAGTGCTTTTCTAGTTGAATCAGAGTCCTTTGTCCGAGTTTCAATGCACACTTCCATTTCCAACTCCACTATATGATACATTTTTATGTCCCCTTTTCAAAGCATACTTTTTCAAAGCATCCTTTTTTACCTGTGCATGCTGCGCAAAATTTGCCCTGAACATGGTGCGCAAGTCTGACATTCCTCGCTCCACACACCAAGTTGACAAGTATTTTTGACAGCCAAGGCCTCGCTTCTTCCAATATAGTTCAAGTATGTAATCGACAGAAAAATCCATGCGTTTTGTAGGGTTTACCCCATTGAACAGTAAAGGTGGCCTAATAGAATATTAGCAGCATATTTATTTGCACTTTACTATTGCTGATTTTACGGCCATGAACTAAAACATCGGAAACTTTGTCTAAATTAACGCAGAGTGTGCGGCTATTGATCTATTATTACTGTTTTTCCAAGGCAGCACTTGTGACTCCATCCCTACAGTATGTGTATTTATTTCACATGCAGGATACACATGGTTTTAAATGGTAGGTTTGTTTTTTTAGACTTAAGTTTTGTTTTCTGATCGTTTGTGATGAATTGCAATGGTTGAGATTGGAATTTTGATGAAGCTGTTTTGAGAATTTATGGTTTTAAGTCTTAAAAACCGAACTTGTCCTTTAACCAACGAACCTAAAACATAATTTCAGGATGGCAATGATCCCTACAGGAGCATACACGTTCAAATTCATGGCATGGAAAATGTTATTCGTCAAAGAATAGGCTAACAAAACAACTTCAATTTAGTTTCCTGTTACTGATATCTTCACACAATCCACACAACCTGTAAAAGCACCTGATCTCCGCTGTTGCCATCCTAGGACCACAGCTAGCTGCCAACATGCTTATATGCAGCGCTCAATATCAAGCAATCTGATTGGATGAACTAAGTGCATGCCAACATACTGAGTGATATAATGTGAGTTACATAAGTGTTGTCTGAGCATGCAAACTTAGAGAGTGAAGCAGAGGTTCAGTAGATGGAGGGGATGTTGCTCACTTACAGTAGGTTATTGTCTCCACTTTTCTTATATATGAGCATTTCTTACATTGCCCTGTGGTGTGCAGACAGCTGCTGTTTTGCTGCCTTGTGTTATTTCTCCCAGGGGAACAGCAAACCACAGGCTTTGGGCTTTCCCTCTGTCTTCTACTGGTATAATAGATTTAATATTGCAGACTACGAACACGAAGGAGAAATGAAAACTCAAAGGGAAATCTCTGGGGCATTACAAAAACAGTAATACAAGACATTACATAAGATTGCATTCACTCAAATCTGTTTAGATTACTCTCCCTCTCTGCACCACGGCCTGTTCATCAAAAGGTATGTACACAATATTGTCATTTTATTTTAATGTTTACCAGATTTGCATATTCTAAAGCACCTTTGAAACTTGTGGTGTGCTCAGCTGCCTTCTCAGTTTGTCTGACTCACCTAAGAAATGCAGTGTAAGCTGTTTGAGAAGCACAATATACTCTGCATGAAGTCTATGGCCCCTCTGCCACCCTTGGGTGTATTGATTAGTTCAATCACTGTGCAATCAGTCTGTCTACCCATGCCAGGCTTCTGGCTAATGAGTTTTAAATAAAATCTGCTGCTCAGAAGAGGTGAAAATAAATAGGCTGTGCAAAGGTCTATCAGGAAGTGAAGAGACAAACTGCAGGGAGCATAATCCTTATGGAAATCATCACATTTGAGGAGACACTGTCTTTCTGTTATCAGAAACTGGGCTGATCAATGAGTAATCCATGGTACATTTTTCATGGAAATATATATACTGAAACACAAACCAACAAAAATACAAAATGTAGATAATAAAAAAAAAAATACATAACCCATGGAGAAAGATGTTCTAAGAGCCCCATGTACAATCCAGACATTAATGCTATTTATCTGGGCTTGCCAGTGAAGCACCATCAAATCCCTGAGTCAAATAACACTGCCGATGCGTTCCTAAACTCCTCTAAACTGCAGCCTAATCTGTGCTGAAGTTCAGTAGTCCACCGTGTGTCTGTGGCCTGGTAGTCTTCCGAGGCTCACATTCGATATAATTTCTCAAGGCACATTATTAAAGTCGGAGGGGACATAAGAAAAGACAAAGAGAAGATAGAATTGGAAGCAAGCTGATTAATTCCTACAAACATTTGGATAAAATACAAAGGTGTATTTGTCATATGTGCAATTAAAATGTTGGTTTAACTGTCCACATTTACTGTTCATAACATCCTCTCTATTAACTGAAGATGGACAGTGGGGTGGGACAGGGGTGAGAAAGATGCTACTGAAATGAGGTTGGATACCAGTGCAACCTGATATTACTGCAGCAGTCATCGCACACCTGCAAAACACTAAGAACTATTAGCATGTTATGTTAGCTGCCAAACACAATCATCATCATCATCATCTTTATTTGCCAAACTCATGGTCCAAAAAGAACAGGCAGACTATATGTGTCCGACATAAAAAATACACAAACAAACAAAACAAAAACAAACAAACAAATAAGGAAACAAAAACACAACCTTTTTATGAAAAATCTCTATACCAGTACAGTACCTCCACATTGGTGACTGGTTACCGAATTGCACTGTTGCTGGGATTAATTAGCAAAGTTATGATGTTATTCTGACATATTTAAGCAACAGATACATTCATACGTCAGCTTCCTCAGCAGTGTTCTGAAGGTGCCGACCCCAGCATTACAGAACAGGACACTAGCACTAGCACTACAGCACCTTGGTCTCCTGAGTAAAATACTTACAGTAAACAACTGGTAACTCCTGTAGACTTGCCTTTTAAAACTTCGCCCATAAGGATGCAGTGTACAGTGGAGTACAGTATGCTTTAAAAAGTTACATTTTTACTTCATCTGAACACATGGAATTTCCTAGCCAAACCACTAGCGTCAGTTTTAGCGTGGGCATATCACATGTGACACTGTCTATATACATCATCATGAAATATCTGGTCAGTAGTGTAGTGACCCAGGTATTTTGTTTTCTTACAGACACCAAACACTTGTGCTGACAGACAGAAACCTCTTTGTCACCTTTAGTTCTACATATCACAACAACATCTTTTTAGCATTTTATTATACGGCTCGCTAGAATGCTGCGAGGGCTTCCATTCACTTTGAATGGGCTTCCCCAACGTTCGCAGGTCCGATATTTCTGAATAATCACCGTTCCGAGAAAATAATGACCGCTGCCAATGGCAACAGGGTTTTTGCTACTGTTTCACGCTAGCGTATGAAGGTATGAAACGGCAATAAATCATTGTTTGTTAACTTTTTAAATATAAATTTGCATCTATTTTTTCATTTTGGCAGTGTGCCGTATAATAAGCGGGATAATGTATTGTGCGCAGGTCATTACAATACATACAGTACATTATCCCTTACATACCTACTTCTCAGGTAATCCATGCCTTACTAACTATCTGTGTCTAACTTACCTCAGGCAGTGCTGCAATAAATCAGTCAGAGGTTGTGGGATTAGTGAATTGCCATGTTTTTTGTTGTTGTCATGTAGGGAATCACAGGGAGACGTGGTAGTGATGGCGCCAAAGGTCAAAAAGGAGAACCTTACTTTGGTCAAAAAGGTAAAAAAGAACATAACCCTTAGATAGTAAAATCAGGAATACTCTCCTTTATTTAGTATAAAAATGTACTTCTTAATGTGGTAGTACACCTAACAGCCACTGTTCTTTTGGTAGGTCAGAAGGGTGAGCGAGGGAATCAAGGAGATAACGGTATTAAAGGAGCTGAAGGTCAGCCTGGCCTTGATGGATCTTCTGGATGTGTTGGAGACCCTGGGCCACCAGTCAGTATACTGTGTATTTCACCTTCCAACTATGTGAGCTTTCCTTGTAGGCTTAAAGTTATAGTCCAGAGGAAATCAAAGCCCTGTTGTGCTGTCAGTAGGAATAAGAATTTGGCACAACACGCTAAATAGCGAACCGGCAACCAACGCTAACTGCTTGGGTCTATAAACTTTATTGGCTATGGCCCCATTCAGTTAGCATAAGCTATCTGCACCAAATTCATATTCCTACTGACAGCACTAAGTGACCTTGAACATCAGTGCTATGGACTGTTGCTTTAAGAGAAAGCACTTCACATCCATTCTTCTCTTGCTGACAGAGTTTTCATCACACAGATAGCATATGCAGACCATGTGAAACTGCACGACTTGAGTTTTCCAACGTTGTTACTCGATAGTTGCTGTGATGAATGTTTCATGAGAAAATTAGGTTTGAATTTACTTAGACAGACTAGTATTACAGTTTTTTTCAATCGCTAACAAGTATTAACCTATACTAAAAATTATTTTTCTAAACTCTTAACACAGTGAAGCACCTACATCACACAATTAGCCAAATGTTAAATTTTCATATCAAAAGCACATCTTGTTAACAAAACACAGACAATCTGTCTCAAAATCAAATAATTATACCATACACAAGAATGTCTTTTCTTTACACAGTGAACAAGCAGTCAGTCAGAGTATACTGGCTTTCACAATGTGTGAAAGCAATTCCAAATAACATATAAAAGACACATAATTTTGGTGTTGGGGTGATCCTGTTTGTAAAGAAAATGTAAACATTGTAGAAATGCATTAATTTACTACATAAAGTGATTGAGGAGCAAGAAACGTGTCAACCGTATGGCCAGTACAAGCCGATGGTGTGCAAATTGTATTTAAGGTAATGTGGCTGATGATCGGACAATAAAGCTAGTTAACGATTGAAAAAAACTGTAATGCGTGCTCGTACTTCTTAGTGAAATATCTCAATATATCTTATCCAAAATAAACAGGAGATCCTACCAATTCCAGTGTGGTATTTCATTCTCTCCTGTCTCTCCTGATCAATACTGCACATTCTAAAATTGTATTTAAAAGTAATGTGAAGAATATAACACAATATATAACACAAACCGTCTATGCTTGAAATTACACCACAATATGAATTTTAGGCCATATAGCCCAGCCCAAGTTGTAGCTTCCACTCTAATACAAGGTACATACATGATGATGAGGATACGATGTAGACTCACTGTGATTAGAATATGGTGCCGTTTGGTAACCATGAGAGACTCTTTTTAATTTGCTTTGGTTCCATGACCCTGTTTGTACAGGGTGACGGTTTTTATGACTGTGTAGGCGATAAGGGATATCCAGGTGCGCCTGGCCCAAAGGGCCATCAAGGCCCACCAGGACCCCCAGGTCGTGGTATTCCCGGCTCAGCAGGACACAGAGGACCAGAAGGGGATGCAGGACTACCAGGCCCTCCTGGTTATCCTGGGCCACCTGGTCCTAAAGGTAAGCGTCTAGCTATCCATCCATCCATCCATCTATCAATCCATCTATCTATCTATCTGTCTATCTGTCTGTCTTTCTGTCTGTCTGCTCTATCTTCCTTGTCTTGAGTAAATGTTCCCCAGACCTTTTAAAAAATATGAATTAACCATTCTTGAATGGCCATCCCCTAGGAGATTTGTGTGATCGCTTCTGTGATGACATTGGTAGTGGTGTAGTTGGTCCTCGAGGACCAGATGGACCTCCAGGATTTAGTGGTGAGTAAGCTTTATAGATTTTGACCATATGAAAGACTCAAAATTACAAACTTTTCAGAAATGGCAATTGAATACAGTATAGTTGGTTATTTTTACAGGCTAGAGCACCAATGTAAAACCTTCGCTCAAAAGTGCAGTTTTTTAGTTTTTTTGGACTGACATACAGTACATCTGTATATTGCAGCACATGTAACTTCAGTGTACAGGGAAAAATTCTGCTTAAGTGCTAGCCATGAAGTTGAAATGTGACAAGGATTAAGTTACTACCAGTTTTTGCTTAGCAGGACTGGTAATGCTTTTAAGTCTGCTTTCTGAACACCAACCAAAATGACTGTACTGATTATTGACTAATTTGATCTCTGTGTGCGAAAATCCGCCACATGAACCTCACTGTAGGTTGTCTGTTTTTTTAGGAACCCCTGGGGGTCCAGGTCTGCTGGGACCACCAGGTCTCCCAGGACCCCCAGGACCTAAAGGACTGAAAGGGGATGATGTGTTCCAGCAATCTGTTGGACCTGCAGGTAAACTACCTGATTAGTCTTGTTTTTTGATCTTATTTTCATTGAACTAAATTGATCTTTCATTCTGTTGAGAAATTTAATTGGGTTGATTGTAAATGTTGTATTGATCTGATTAGTGAGTATTCAGTTTCAGTTTTGTGAAATGTTCGATGTTCCACAGGAAGCCAAGGTCCACCTGGTGACCCAGGTGATCCAGGACCCCCAGGTTACGTCACAGATGGCCAACGGGGTCCCTCTGGACTCCCGGGTCTCCCAGGCCCAAGAGGACAGACAGGCGATGTTGGACGAACTGGTCCCACAGGTCCTGTTGGACGAAGAGGATCTCCTGGGACATCTGGACTAAAAGGTGTAAAGGGTACACCTGGCCCACCTGGTCTACCAGGTACAACACCATCAGCTTTGCGCAAGATATGAACATCGTCAAGATCTAAATCTTAAAAGTGGAACTATGCAATGTTGTAGTTTTTTTTTTCATCGATGTACAGAGTTCCCTGTCATTGTTTTTTTCTATGCAGCACCAATATTTTGTAATTTACACCAATATGCTAGTAAATGAAGATTTAGAAACAGCAGTGATAATGTCCAAAGAGCCACTTTGATTGACAAGGTAATAAACATCATTTCATAAGGCTTGAGTGTAAGTTAGTATTTGTTGTGATGTCAGTGACCAAAGATTCTAAAGCGCTATGCTCTGTTCCAGAAGTTAGTTAGTGACCTTCTGAATTCTTGTCATCATAATTTCAGAATACTGTCAGATATCATATACAATTCCATATTGGCGAGAATTCTGGCCATTGGTGTAAATATTCTACAATCTAGTAAGTGTGAACACTGGCCTTTTCTTTGTGTACCTGAGCTTTTGATATGCTGTCAGATCGACACATAGTAACAGCAGTGACTGTCTCCACAGGAAGACCAGGCCCAGAAGGAGTCACTGGTTATAAAGGACAAATTGGAGATAAAGGATCACAGGGCATCCCAGGTCCCCCAGGGAGGCCGGGTTTGTGTGCTTCGGGGCCAGGGATACCAGGTCCTGCTGGTCCTACAGGGCCTCCTGGTCCTCCAGGTGAGAGTCTGGAATGCCCAGCTCCAGAAGTGGCAGCAAACATTAACGTAATGTTACTTTCAGTTTCATTTTCACTCTGCCCAATTCAGTTAAAGTTTGCTGCTGCTTTGTTATATGATCTATGTTGTATCAAATGTTCCTGTTTTTTTCCCTACCAACAGAGATCCGTAACCTGAAACAACAAAGACGTAATTAATTGATTCACACCAGATTTCTCCTTTAATATTTCTTTACTTCAAGGCTATAAAGGAGAGAGAGGTGATGATGGGTCACCAGGCCTCCCAGGTCCTGGGCCGAAAGGAGCATTGGGACCACCTGGACCTCCTGGGTTGCCAGGACTCCCTGGTTCAGCAGGGCACGCTGGGCTACCCGGAGACCCTGGGCTGCATGGCCTTAAAGGGGTGAAAGGTGTGCTCTATCATAAGTCTGTCAATGTTTTTCATTTCTTAAATCTATCACCAAGCAATATGTCTGTGAAGATACTTATTCATCTAGGTCATAGTAGTCATAGTAGTCAAGTGCTAAGTTGTAGGCAACTGGACTGTAATTTGGAGCTTGAAGACACTTCACCTTTCATTCCTAAGGCTTCTTCACACATTACATCACATGGATCATATGGATCACACATTTACCAGTGATAATGTGTGGGTTTGGTTTGCCGTTTTGGTTTGGTCTACAATTCAAAGCTCCATCTATAGTGATCCAGAGGTCTCAGTTTTCAGAACTGAAGAAGTCTTTTAGATGAAAGGTGAAACTTCTTCAAGCTCCAAATAAGAAGACCAGTTGCCTACAACATAACACTTATGTTATCATCAAGCAGTTCACTCACTTGTTCATTCCACTCATTCACTTACTCACTCCACTCACTCACTCCATTCACTCTGCTCACTCACTCACTCCAGTCCACTCATTCACTCTGCTCACTCACTCACTCCACTCACTCACTCATTCACTCACTCACTCATCTGTCCACTCACTCACTCCACTCATTCAGTCCACTCACTCATTCTGTCCACTCACTCACTCCACTAATTCACTTTCTCACTCTTTCTGTCCACTCACTCACTCCACTCATTCACTCATTCACTCATTCTGTCCACTCACTCACTCCACTCATTCAGTCCACTCACTCCACACACTTACTCATTTACTCGCTCTAGTCACTCACTTTTCACTCACTCTGTCACTCTCTCCTCTTTACTCACTCACTCACTCCACTCATTGACTCACTTATTCACTCCCTTTGCTCACTCAGTCCACTCATTCACTCACTCACTCATTCACTGACTCCACTGATTTACTCACTCAACTTCACTTGCTCACTCCACTCATTCACTCACTCACTCTCTCCCTTACTCACTCAATCACTCCACTCAGTCACTCACTTACTCACTTACTCACTTATGCAGTCACTCAATCCACTCATTCCACTCCACTCACCTTTTTTTCCATTTCTGTTAATTGCTGCAATATGAGCACTGTCATACAAGGATTTGACTCTCTTCACGAGATATAATCCAGTAATCTTTCATTCTTAAATCCAAAATAAAGGTAGGATTTTCAGTCCTATTCTTACCTTTTTGTCACTGTAGGTAACAGAGGAGCCCCGGGAGGACCTGGTCTTTATGGGCCTCCTGGCAACCGTGGTTTACCAGGAGCCCCTGGACTGCAAGGCGAGAGGGGCGACACAGGACAACCTGGAGCTAAAGGGGATCCAGGCATCAAAGGAAGGAAAGGTGACTTCACATTGCAACTGTACAATGCTGTGGAAGTTGAGGTAACACTTTACAGTACTTGAGATTGTTGACATAAGGGTGACATGAGCGTAGTTGACACTGTTGACAGCACTGCAGACATTACAAAAACAAATGACACTTAAACATTAATAAAGTGTTATGCCATGTCATGTCATGTTAATGATTCAAGAGTCAAGATAGACTTTATTAGATCTTATACTAGTATTAGAGTATGAAAAAAGTCTG
>JAVQKI010202564.1:0-12462 GCA_036025975.1 Nematalosa erebi
TTCCCAAAATATTTCCGATTAGGAATATTCCCAAAATTCCCCAGATAAAGTTTCCATGGAAAGTTTCCGGAAACTTTCCGGAAATTTACCGGAAATTTTCCGCCCCTTTGCAACCCTAGGCACAATGCATGAGTCCTGCATCGCAAGAATCTGGATACACTCAGAGCAGTGAGAGAGAGAGCGAGAGAGAGAGAGAAAGAGAGTGAATATGTTAAAGAGAGTGTGAGCGAGAAAGAGTAAGACAGTGAGAGAGACGTTGACACAGTCGGTGTGGGACAATGGCCCGCACACTCAAGCGAGGGGGTGGAGTAGGGGGTGGGGGAACGAGAGTGAGCAGAGCGTCAAGAAAATGGGTCAGCTGTCACTCGCACACACTCGCATACCGTACATGCAAACACCTAGATACGCATATACACACACATACACACTCGTACACACCAACATACCATGCATGCACACAGCTTGAAGCACACACACACAGGCATGCCTGCATACCAACACACACACACACACACACACACACACACACACACACACACACACACACACACCACAGAACGCAAACCCTTACACATGCAGAAAAAACTTTCTAAAGCAACATCTGACACCAGCCTTTGGGCAATGTAAAGTGATACTGCCTTGTGATTCTTTTTTTTTTTTTTTTTTTTCCTTGCTCTCTTTTTTTTTTTGGGCTTGTTCTACATGGCTGGCAGGGCTGGCGTCACACAGATTAAAGCCACGCTGACCTTTCAGAGGGCTTGGCTAATGCCGT
Organism: Nematalosa erebi; assembly: GCA_036025975.1. Classification (NCBI taxonomy): domain Eukaryota; kingdom Metazoa; phylum Chordata; class Actinopteri; order Clupeiformes; family Clupeidae; genus Nematalosa; species Nematalosa erebi. The sequence goes on from JAVQKI010202564.1 coordinate 773, forward strand.
TAGCATGGTAATGGTGTAATGTCATCTGTGTGAGTGCCACGCCGAGCCCCCAGACTCCTGAAGACTTTCCATGTAGCCCTCTGCTGACAGACACTCAGGCCAGCTCCATCCATCTTGCCTGGGAGCAGTGGAGCTTTCAAAGAAAACGGAGGAGGAAAAACAGCCATTAGATGCCAAAGCCCCGCTGCTTGTCGCGTACGCTGCCTAATCGCTATTGATCGCAGCGAAAACGAAATTAGTACGGATCTGCTCATCCCTATCGATCACGGCATGTAAAACGCCTGGCTTGACACACACACACACACACACACACACACACACACAGACACACACACAATCACTCCTGCCCCAGGCACAAGCTTTTCCAATTAGTTCCTGTAGCTCTAAACATCTCTTTCTCTCTCTCCCTCTTTCTCTTTCTCTCTCTCCCTCTCTCTGTTTCTCTCTCTCTGTCTCTCAGCCAGCCCCTCCCATTCACATCTGTTTGTTTTTTGTTATGAATGGTTACACACACACACACACACACACACACACACACACACACACACACACACCAGGATCCCTCAAATGGAGTGGTGATAAGATGCTGAGGTGGAGGACGGGTTGATCACGTGAATGACTCCTCCATTAAGCTAGATTAAATTAACTTGGCTCTTGTCAGAAAGGGCCATAAAAAAAAGCTGGTCTCAATTTTACGGTTTTTAATAACACTCTCCAAAAGGCCTGCTTAATTTAATTTGGGGATCATATTTTCACTCCAATGGAGGCTGGGGATGCACTCGTGTGTGTTTGCTAGACGCTCTCTCAAAAAAAAAAAGGGAGTCCAGTATGCCCACCAAACACCAACACAAACACAAACACACCATGACAAATGCTTACATGCAGTTATTAATGCACACACAAAGTCACGCACCTACACACACACACACACACACACACACGTTCATACACACATTGGTCTTGCCGAGGTCTAAAGTGCATTGTGAATTGAGTCCCCTGAGAAGTAAAGGGCCATTTGTATTAATTCACTAATTTCCCCTAAGAGAGCAGCAGTCAGCCATAAATATACTCTGCATTGCTGCTGGAGAATAAATATGGTCAATTACAGTAATAAAAAGGTATCGGTGGGGTTGTGTGTGTGTGTGTGCGCGCGCATTGGTGTATGTTTCTGCATAATCTCTTAGATCTTATTAAGTCTTCAGTTAAAAGCATTGTGTGTGTGTGTGTGTGTGTGTGTGTGTGTGTGTGCTTGCGCACGCGCCTGCGTGCCTGTGTGTCTGTGCGCGCGCCTCTGTGTCTGTGCCTGTGTGCCTATGTGTCTGTGTGCATGTATGTTTTGATGGGCAGACTGCAGAGGTTCAGATTTCATTGAAACTCAAGTAGGAGTTTCTGTGGTCCTGTGGGGGAAGACGAGAGAGGATCGGAATGAGCCAATGAGGAGCCATGTCCTCTGATGAGCCTCACCTCATAAGCCCCCAGACCAACAGAATTTTTCAGGTCACGTACACCATGCTGTACACACAGCTTTCAGAACATTTCGGGTGACATACACCATCCTTATCACGCAGTCTTCAGAATTTTTGGGTCACGTAGACCGTGCTTAACACATAGCCTTCAGAATTTGGCGGGTCACGTCCATGCCTAGCACAGGCCGAGTACAATTGAATTGAACTTTATTTCTTTTGCCACCTATGAACTCCAAGTCAACCACAGCAATCACAAAGCCAGAGAGAGAGAGGGAAAGAGAGAGAAAGAGGGCAAGGCAGCCGTGGAAACGGCAGTTGAATGACTGCGATTCCCTCAGCCCCCCACCTAAACGCCCCCAGCAGCAGAGTCCAAAGTGCTGGCGAAGCCCACATGTGGCGTCCATCTCATCTTTATGTATGGCTGCCTTCAGGAGGAGGGCGCCATTCGGCCGCCTGGAGGGGGTGTCCATAAATCAGCACGCGGGCTAAAAGGGGCGGGGGGGGGGGATTCTCATCTGGACACCCATGTCCTGATCTCCCCCCTGACTGTGCACGGGATGAGACAAGCCAAAATGACCCCTTTGGAGTGAAATGGTTTTTCTGAGAGAAACCACACACACACATGCACATACACATACACACACACACACACATAGTTGGGAAACTTTTAAAAAAGCAGCGGGAGAACCATACCGTATTGCTTAAAACTTTTTGTGTGGAAGCACAGTGTGGAGAGGGTCATGCTTTTCAAGGACGGGCAAGTAATTAGTAATGATGAAAGTTAATGAAGGCATAAATCAAAAACAGCCTCGTCAAATTAATGACAGTCGCCTTTTTTAATCACGAATCTCTGTCTGTGTGTAACTTCACAGCTGTGTGTGTGTGTGTGTGTGTATGTGTATGTACAGAATGTGTGTGAGTACCTAAACATTCTTTTTGGCTGCAGCTTTATGCTTCAGGAGCACTGATTCTGTCTGTGTGTGTGTGTGTGTGTGTGTGTGTGTGTGTGTATATTAACCTGTTCACTGTGCGCCGGTGTGTATCCAGCAGTATGGGTCTGCCTCACCTAAAACATAATTAGCTCATTATCTGTGTTGTTAGGACATCAGCTCAAGTGACATCAGCTCAAGCCCTTCTGCTAAGGAAACCTAGCATTGCTCATCAAGCTCTGAGCGTAAGCCTTGCGGCTAGGCATTAACACGGACACTGCCCTCCTGACTATTGAGACAGGTGGAGAGGGAGAGTGCTTTGCAATGGAGCATGGAGAGAGGGCTGAATGGCTCCCGTGGCCTGGTGGTTTTTGGTGAGATTAGAGAGCCTTGACCACACGGTTGACTGGCGTAATGGTGTGACTCACCCCAAACGTGCCCCATGACACCAAAGGGCCCCCGCTAACTTGGAGCTTGGACAAGCCGGTTGATGTGCTGCATGGATGATCAAAGAGAGAGGGAGGGAGAGAGGGAAAGGGTGAGTGGGTTGGTGAGTGGGGGTCGTAGGGAGGGAAAGATTGAAAGAGTGGGTGGGGGGATGTAAGGATGAAAGAGCAGGAGGATAGAGAGAAAGAGAGAGTGAGAGAGCGAGAGAGAGTGAGTGAGTGAGTGAGTGAGTGAGTGAGTGAGTGAGTGAGTGAGTGAGTGAGAGAGAGAGAGAGAGAGAGGCATTTCCACGTCTCTGTTTCTCAAAGCCGTTTCCACCTTTTGCTCGGCTTCACGCCGCTCCCATCCATTTTGCCACTTATCCCCTCTCTGTGTTTGTCTCTGTCCTTCCATTTGCTGTCTTTTGATCCCTCCGCGCTACTTTGTGCTGCACGCTGCTGGGCTGTCACTCATCAGCACGCCAGCATGGCTGGTTTGGAGAGAGGATGTGTGTCTGAGACACTGCTCTGGAACTACTGTAATCCTCTCTCTGCACATTCACACACACACACACACACACAAACACATATAAACAAACATGCATGCATGAACGCATTCACAAATGGACACATGCACACACTTTTTTTTTTTTTTTGTCTCTCCAACACCTACGCGCACACACACACACACACACACACACACATACACACAGGAAAGACACAGACACTAGGTCCCCTGCTGAGTTAAAAGGCTGTGACTGTGCTGGGGTTGGAGGATTATTGGGTTGCAGGGAGAGAATTGTTGGAGGATGGTACAAGGCTTGAAGCTGTGAGGAGCTAAACAGAGTGATTCCTGGGCTGATGTGCTGTTATACTGAGAGTTTGTTTGGAGTGTGTGTGTGCGTGTATGTTTGTGTTTGTTATTTTAGAGAGAGAGAGTGAAAGCATGTTAGTTTGTTTGTGTGTGTTTGCATAATGTTTGGTGTTTATGTCTGTGTGTGTGTGTGTGTGCGTGATAGAGGGAGTGAAAGTGAGAGGGAGTGTGAGAGTGAGAGTGAAAGTGTGATTGTGCATGTTTATGAATGTGTGTGTGTGTGTGTGTGTGTGTGTGTGTGGGTGTGGGTTTATGCTTGTGTGACTGCACACTCTCCTCCCTTGTCAACACAAACGGCAGGGGGGGACATGTCGTGCTGCGCCTCTGTCGTCCAAAATTGCGCTCTGCCTACCCATAATCCTCCTCTCTCCCCGGTCCCAAGCCAATGAGAGCTCAGCAGTGCCCATGGGGATGCCTGTGGCCAGCATGAGGCGAGTGGAGACCTTCAAAAGGAGCTTATGAGGCGCCCTGCCTCCTACTTTCTCCCCAGGCCCCGACGCTTTTCTCTCTCTCTCTCCTCCGCATTATCTTACCCCGCAAAGGGAATTTGCTTTTTTCTCCACACTTTCATTTGCCCTCCTCTCTTCTCTCCTCTGCTTTTCTCTCTCTCTCTCTCTCTCTCTCTCTCTCTCTCTCTCTCTCTCTGTCTCTCTCTCCCTGTGTGATTTGTGTTCATGGGGTTTAATTCGGAGCTATTTGCATTCGGGAGCATTTGCATAATCCTTCCACTGCAGTAAACTAGTTGTTGGCAATGGCCAGCGCCTGAAACTTGTGTGGTTCTGCAATTCAAAGAGCACCTCCCCCTTGCTAAATATTTACTCCTGTAGTAGTCAGTAACACTTGTTCAGACAGAAAGAAGGAGATTAGTCAGTGACGGAAGACAAAAAAAAGAGAGACCGAACATAGCTTTGAACCACCTCACACACTTTGAAAGAATTTGTTGACTTAAGATGTACCTTCTCTCTTTTCTGTCGATAGCATTACCCTTTGCCCTATACTGAAAAACAACACGAAGGGAGTAGCTCTGATAGGGTGATTGAGAAGTGTGGTCTCATGTCATATTAGCATTAAGTGTGAATTAATGAAACAGTGGGGTGTTGACTCTGCGGTCAACTAGAACTTGGCAAGGAACTCATGGAGTCACATAACAGATTGTGTTGCATTTATAACTGACTTGTTTTGAATTAGACTGTTAAGGTCAGGAACTTTAGAGCCATTTATTCTGATATGCTGAGCGACTGAAGTTTACTTTTCCACGGTACACCCCCTTAGACCGTTGCCTAGGCTACCACGGGCGTTCTGGTGTGTTTTGGTCCTTGATTTGGCCGACGTCATGTTTTTGTACAAGGGTAGTTTTGACACAGCTTCGGTTAAGCCTAATGCTGATGGATGTGCAAAAACAAAATGACTTCACGGTTCGTTGGAAAGCCCAAATGCTTCTCCTGCCTTCCTGCCTGCCTGCCCGTCTGCGTCCGCCTTGAAAGCCACCTGTGTTGAGAGAGAGAGACGTGGGGTTTGGATTCCATCAAAGAGCGCTGATGATGGCGTTGTGCCGCTGAAACCGCTCTGCTGCCGCCGTGACCTTAGCTAACCTCTGCCGGGTGCACTGGTGGACGTATGTTTGTTTCCTTTTCTCCCTCTCTCCCTCTTCCCCTCTCCCTCCACTTTTTCTGTTCCACAACTTCATCATGTGCTTATCTACTCTAGTGCTTGATTTCAAAAGCCTCCAGAAGTTTCCCTGAGGGTGGATAGATGGGGGTAAGGCTGGATCACCCTGTCGGGATGTGTCACATGGAGATAAGTAGGGGTGTTTGTATGTGTTTATGTGTGTGTGTGTGTGTGTGTGTTCATTTGTGTGTGTAGTTGGGGGGGCTGTGTTCTGTGCAGATTCCCGGCAGTCTGGATTAAGTTTTATTATCCAGTGTCTGTGAGTCACAGAATGCTTGGAGCAGTAAAGAATGTATAGGAAAAGATATGTTCATGTCTCTATAGAATGTTGGAGGGCTTGTTTGATTGACAGCCTCTCAAGAGTCTATTAAAATCCTGTATGCCACAGGGCGTTTGTCAAAGACACACATGAATAGTGCTGTTTGTTCTTGTCAGATACACCTATGATGAAGGGAGAAGAAAATGTTCACTCTTCAGAAATATTGAAGGTGGTCATTACCAAGGATGAATTGCTGTTGCTATCGAAACACTGAATGCCATTGCAGGAGGAGACATGGGCCATGTAATGGGCTTTAACTTTTCAATCAACGTTGGATCATGAAATATCCGCCATTTTCTTTCTACTCCTTGCATAGTTTGGGTCACACAGTGTTGTCTTTTTGCCCTGGAGTCAGCGTTGTGCTCTGGCATCGCTCAGAGTGGTCACGGTGTGCAAAAAAGCATGTCTGACAGGCACACGAGCAGCCAAGAACCACTGCACACCCCACCCCACCTCAACCCCCCACCCTCCCCCCATCGCTCACGGTTCCTGGGATGGCAGGAGAAATATGTGCCCCTGCGATGGCACTCTGCCAAGGATCAGATAAGAGCGGCTGTGTCAGAATCAGTGTTGAAAGGGGAGTGCTGTGCCGTGCCCTACGTCTGTTTGTTGTGCGGCTGATCTGAGGTGCCGGTGCACAGAAACCAGCTCTGCCTTTTAGCAGGTGAACCCGCCTCAAAGATGATTAGGTCCCAGATAAAGCCCTGTGCTCACCGTGGTAGAAGCAGTGACTTCTAGAGCAGTGTAACAGTGACTCGTGCAACAGTGTTCCAGTGACTTCTACAGTTGTGTAACATTAACTTACACAGAGCATTACAGTACAGACTTCCACAGTAGTGTAGCATTGACCTATGAAACGCTGTAACATTGACTTAGACAGGAGTGTTGTGAATAATGTGAATTATTTGCAATGTTACAGCAGTGTAACATTGACCTCCACAGTGCTGTAGCCAGCAGTGACTTACACTGTGCTGCGATATTGACTATTGTAACAATAACTTACACAGTAGTGTAGTCATGGCTTACACAGCTATGTAACAGTGACTTTCAGACACTGGGAGAGGTACCAAACAGACACACACACACACACACACACACGCACACACACACACACACACGCACACACAGGGTGAGTCAGACGTGAAAAGACAAAAAAAAAAAAATCACTTTCTTCACGGCTGTTGAACTGAAGTGTAGTGTGTCTGCCAGGCAGACTGGTTTAGCCATCAGGTGGAGCGGAGCAGGCTGTTGAGCAGTGCAGAGCGGCTGAATTATGCATTCTGCCCTCAGTGGTGCGCTCACTGGGATTCTGCTGAGCTCTGCTCCACGCCAGACTCAGCCCTTACTTCCCCTTCACTGTCTCCACCCTCCCCCTCACCTCCACCTCCACCCCACCCCACCTCCCTGCAGGCCCCCATTTCTGAGGGCCGATGTTCTCTGGTGGTGGTGGTGGTGGTCGGGGGGTGCCTGTGTTTATGTTCTGTTATCAGGGGAGTTAGGAGGAAGAGGTTTTTAAGTGTGTAGATCTGTATGTGTGTGTGTGTGTGTGTGTGTGTGTGTGTGTGAGAGTGAGGAAGAGTGAGATTTTTGAGACGCCGCCGCATCAGCAGAGGCCACAACACCTTGCTGGGACCAGTCGTCCGAGACCCACTTCTTGCGGCAGGGGAAACGAGCATCTGGTTTTTGACAAACACCCCTACCACCACCCCCCATCCCATCTCCCCTATCCCATGTTCCTGCTGCCCATGCCCTGTGGTGTTTAGGCAGATGTATTGGTCCCATTAGGCCTCCCATATCCTGAGCAGCAGTGGTAAATAGGAGCCCATTAGGGAGGGACCTCTGAGCGCCTTTAAAGTGTCGCTGATGACCTGATAGGCCTCCATAAAGCAGGCGGCCTGTGACTGCCCAGACGCACTGGGAGGAAGAGTCGTGAATGCACACTGTTGCTCATCTTTTACGGCCTATTTTTAATGCCTCGAAAGACACACACAGGAGACACACACACACACACACACACACACACACACACACACACACACACACACGTGCACACATGCTCTAGGCAAAAACTAATATCTTTTGGCATTTATTGCTTATGAAGTGAATTTTATTTCAACTCCTGAGTATTCCCCAAAGAGGAATGCAAATCCTGGCCTTAAATTGAAATCCTTTTTTTGTGTGTGTGTGTGTGTGTGTGTGGTTGTGTGGAGCAACGCTGATGGGATTTTCAGGTGTTGCTCGAATGCCATTCCAAGAGAGTTACCATAATTTCATACCTGGAGCAGAACAGAAGACAAAATAAGACTGAATCAAAATGAAGCATAGACAGATGCTGGAAAAAAGATGAAAGATTAGGCCTCACTGTCTGGTCTCTCTCGCTCCAATTCTCTCTCTGCCATAGGTAAGAATGTAACCATATGTGTGATTGCAGCTCTCTGATAGTCACATGATCGAGGGCAGATATCAGCATTCAAAGGGGACTTTAAAACCTCGTCTCTCGGTAGCCTTTCCTGATTACCAGATAGCAGATTTCAGCTGTGTCACTCTCTTCTCTTTTCTGGTATCTCTTCTGCCGTGTGTATGTGGGTGTGTTTGTGTTGTTGCGCATATGCTGTATGCGGGCATGTGCATGTCACTCCTTATGTAACGGACTAATTAGCTTATTCATATCCCAACATACCTACCCACCCCCACCCCCCACTCATCCCTTTGCCGCTCTGGACATTTCTGTCACATGCGCTGTGCGTGTTGGCAGAAGCCATGTGTGTTTACGCGTGGTCCCCCCTGAAACCAGTGTGAGCACAAGGCTCCTTTGTGCGCCTTCCAAACAGGAGTAAACAAGACTAAAAAGGAACGAGCTCGCCGAGGTTTAACCCCCCACCCCCACCCCCCGACACTCTACCTCCGTTCCCCCCACCGCTTCCTCTCAACAGGCCATTTATATCGTTAGGCTAAACGATGAGCTGAAACGAACCATGTGTTTGCCACCGGTCTTGTGCCTCATAGCGTGCTAAATAATTAGCTAATGTGCTATGTGCCGCTGAGCGGAGAGGGCCCTTTGTTGTTTGCTACCAACCTGGAGCGCTGCTGAGTTTATTGGACTCTGTAGTTCACTCCAGTTCGCTCTACAGCATGGTCCTCAGTCATAAGCCTGTTAGCATTGCCCTGCATAGAACCCAACCCCTCTGCTCCTGGCAATATGAAATAGATGTCAAGAACTGAGCTAATGGCTTACCTTAAAGGAAATTAATGAGTGGTCAATCGAGGCCTCTTATGCCCCTAATATTGAGATGAAATATTACTGTGTGTGTGTGTGTTTGTGTGTGTGTTTTTAATGTGATTATGTGGATATTGGTGGGTGTCTTGAATTTAGGTCAGTAGACGTACCTACTGTATTTCATTCTCTCTCTGCCTCTATCACTCACACACACACACACACACACACACACACACACACACACACACAGTCTGCCTCTCGCTCCCTCCATCCTAGCCTCTAATGATTTATTCAGTCCGGGGCCCCAGACACTCTCTCTCTTTCTTTCTTGCGCTCTCGCTCTTGCTCTCGCTCTTGCTCTCGCTCTTCCTCTCGCTCTTGCTCTCGCTCTCTCTCTGTCTATCTCGCTCGCTCTCTCTCGCTCGCTCTCTCTCTAGCCAACGCTGGCCATGACGTCATGCATTTTTCATTGCATTCGTAGTAAACGGTCAATATTTCATGCCTCATATTGACAGCCGCCAGTGAGTGGCTCAAGGCCCTGGGGCTCCTCTTCTTCCTCGCCCCTTTCCTCCTCTTCCTCGTCCATTTTAATATCATTACAGAGACCCGTCTCCGCTCACAAAAGCTCAGTGTATGTGGGGCAGGGGATCGGGAGACTGCGAGCGGAGATGAAGTTAGCCAGGAATGTGTGTTGCGTGGCCATTCAACGCTGCTTGGGAGCTTCACACGCTCACCAGTAACCTTTCCCATCTCAGGGCCAGGGCTGTGATGCCCATCATGCCTGATTGAAATTCCAAACTGTGTGTGTGTGCGCGTGTGTGTTCAGGAGGTTGTAAGGAGAATGCTCTGGAGCAGTGGGCTCACCTGTCAGATCGGCTCTCCTCTATCCCATGTCTCATCGAACCTGTCAAGCTGCTTGTGGATGTGATTGTTCATGATCCATCCCTGTGGTGAAACATGATCAGAAAGCCTGGAAACACTGACAGGAAAGCTTCAGCCTCACACTAACTTATGTATCTGTCTTTGTTTCTCTCTCTCTCTCTCTCTCTCTCTCTCTCTCTCTCTCTCTCTCTCTCTCTCTCTCTCTCGATCTCAATCTCTTTCTCTGGCTATAGTGCTGCCCACCTGCTCACCAGTGGACTTTCACTGTGACAACGGCAAGTGCATTCGTCGCTCTTGGGTGTGTGATGGAGACAACGACTGCGAGGACGACTCTGATGAGCAGGACTGTCGTAAGTGCTTCCTCCTCCTATGACTGTCACATCTTCACCGACACATATACACACACACACACGCACGCACATCAGGAGCTGCACACTTCTGCATTTGTACACAAATGATATGTGTAAACACAAACAAATAATACGGTATGTGTACACAAACAACAATATGCATGAGCTGTTGGTCCGTCAACGTCTGAACACATGTTGACATCTGTGTTCTCATTCGGATGGGTGGTTGAGGGGGTTGTTTTGAAACAGTGGATTGGCAACCCCGCAGAGCACTCACACTGCCTCTCAAACAAGAGGTCAAGGCTGCCATGGCAACAACACCTGACTTTTTTGGGGGAAATTTGGGGGTTGTCCTTTGACCCTGCTGTTTACACACTTCCGCTCGTGGCCTGAGGGAGCACTTGGCAAGTGTGTGTGTGTGTGTGTGTGTGACTGAAATAGGCCCCAGCTGGCAGACAGCCTTGCCTCCAAGGCTTGCGTAAGGGAAACATCCACGCTAGTCTATATTTGCTAGTCGTATATACCTCTGCATGCATCTCCATATTTGGGTGAAGGCTTTACAGAAACTCAGTCTCTGATAGACACCCTGAGGCTTACATCACAATTATTAAATATATGAGCAGAAATAGCATGAAGAGAAGATAAGTCACTTGTGTAAAAAATACAAACCTCACCCAGCACCTGGAGGTGCCGTGGCCCTGGGATTGAGGACCCTTGCTGATGTTTCCTGGACAAGACCATATGCAAGAGTGAGTGGTGTGTCCGTGCGTGCGTGCGTGCGCACGTACATTTGTGTGTGTGTGTGTGTGTGTGTGTGTGTGTGTGTGTGTGTGTTTGCATGAGAGGGCTGGCGTGGCTATAAGAGGCTCTATAATGTGCTGCTGGCTGAAGTTCTGTCCCTCAGCATTAACACAGACGCCCCTCAGGCGCCCCAGCACAGACACTCACTAATCCCCACCTCACACATGTGCAGCGGACATATGCACACACACACACACACACACACACACACACACACACACACACGCACGGTCACACTGCACATATCCTGAAAGAGCATCTAAAAATAAGGTGGGTGAATAAATGCATTCTGTCGCCTTTAAATGTGTTGCTGTTATATGGACACACACACACACACACACACACACACACACACAGTCAGGTCTAAATAATTTTAGCTGTTTATCATCGTAAACAGCTGTTTTCTTAGCTGTTTATCATCGTAGTTTTCATCATCATGTGATCAAGCTAAAGCTGTATTGTGGAATCTAAACTATCACTAGGGTCTCTTTTTGTATGTAATATGGTAGTCTTGTGGCCTCTTTTCAATAAGGACCCCCCTTATACATGCACGCACACACGCACTAGCACGCACACCCACACACACACACACACACACACACACACACCTCCTATCCTTCTGTTCCTAGTCTTTGGTTCTAATCAGTGGTGTGTTGTGAGAGTGCCCACAGGTAGCTAGGGGTATAAGGTATATTTGTGCATGTATGCATCTATGTATTTATACATGGGTTCAGATGTTAATAAATAATTGTGTGTGTT
>JAVQKI010202725.1:0-12821 GCA_036025975.1 Nematalosa erebi
ATGGCCATAAAACAAGACTATTTCAAATACATTCATGAAAATAAACATACAGAGATTTTGTTTTTTTCATCGCCATGCCTTTTGAAAGGCACAGTTGTAAAGATTATCAACTTGTTTTGTGTCTGAGAAATCTGTCTTTCCCTCACTTGGAAATCTGCAAGATGAAAATCAAATCCACCATACAGACTTCCCCAAATGCAGGGAATAAGGCAACAAACTATCCACACTTCAGACCAAGTCTACTTTCTGTCATCATTTTTTGTTTCAATTTTTTTATAATAACAATTCTCAGGATACAGACAAAAAGAGAACTCAAGCACCTCCACCCAGTACAAAACATGAGCTCAGAAAAAAATAAAGCACCAGTCAACTACAAACATGTCCCCCCCACAAAAAACTAAACAAAAAAACAACCCCACCTCACTTAACATAGTCAATATTTCCATCATCCTCAGGGAAAACCATGTGTATACTACTGCTGTGGTAATTAATACAACCACAGTTTGACCAGAGCTTGTGTCCTCCACAGAGGAGTGTAAACTGTATGTGTAACAAAATATATTTTCTGTATCTTGTGTTTAACCAATAATTATTGCCTTGTCTCTTTGTGTTCATAAAGGGTGTGTGTGTATGTGCTTGTGTAGCATATTTGTTGTAAAGATGTCTCTGGTTTCTCTCCCTGTTCTGTTCTTAACCCTGAGAAGGAGGTCTGAATGAGGTCGGACGCATTTTCATCTCGACGAAGGGGATGGAATACTCTTTGCCCTTCCATGTTGTCCAGATCACTCCCTGAGAAAGAGAAGCACAACTTTCAGACTCACTGTGTTGCCTCAATCATTTAGACATTGATGTACTGTAGGTTTCTTTCAGGTTTGTTTCAATAACCCTTTCATTTGCAGTCCTCTACAAGTAAGTATTTACCTGGCAAATACAAGGCAAATTCAAGTATATTGTTGATTATTTCCCAGTTACTTAGGTAAATACTGAGACTATATGTGAAATAGTCATACTCAATGTTCAGTCAGGCCTTGTTACCGTGAGATTGTGTTTGTGTGTGTGTGTGTGTGTGTGTGTGTGTGTGTGTGTGTGCATGTGTAATAGGTGACACTCACCTGATGGTTTTTAGACGTGGCATAGAGGCCGTTGAGGTTGGCCTCGTGACAGTTTCGGTACCACCAGCCCCCTCTGTAGGACATAGCACAGACACGGATGTCGGAGGTGTCCCGGTCTCGGGTGGAGAACCCACGTTCGTTGTGGTACGTCATAGAGTCACCTGTTGTTGTTAAAAGAGTGGGAGCAGGAAGAAAAAGAGGACACATGATAATTGATTTGGGAGGAAAGAAACACCGATGTTTTTGGGTTTAATCTGTTATAATATGTTTTTAGGTCAAGAAAAACTGCATTTAATGACCATGAGAAGTTGTAAAATGAACAGGTCTGCAGAGACGTATTGGGTAATGTTCTAAAACATTAATTAGATGGAAATTTAAAGCCACATATTTTAAATTTAATTGTTGTATAATGAGCAGAACACAGTGCCTAATCAAGACCCACCTGCATTGCCAGTGAAACCAGACACTCGGAGCAAGTACTTGGGCTTCCTGGTCCCTGGTCCAACAGAGAATGAGGTGTATTTGGCAAAGACGGACTCGCCCTCGGCACGCATGTCTATCCGCAAGCTCATTGGGGTCATTTTGGTCATATTATGGATTAGTTCATTTCCTGAGGAGAGAGAGAGAGAGAGAGAGAGAGAGAGAGAGAGAGAGAAAAAGAGGTAGAGTTACTTTATATCTATCACAGAGGGCTCTTTTTTTGTCCACCAGAGGTCACTAGAATGACTACTTGAGGAGCGTGACTAATGAGTGTGATGAGTTTTGCTCTAGCAACTGCATTTAAACTATCTGAGAGTGTGTCTGTGTTGGCAATAAGACCTAAACAAAAACTGTGTGTAGGACACGGTGGCGTAATGGTCTCTATGAATTTGTTTGACAGCCTTTTTATGTTGAACATCTTTTGTCTACAAAGGCAGTCTGCTTTTTTTCATCCTGTGCTTAGCTTGATCCCACATTGCTGCCCTGACATTTAAGCTTTTATGGTACTGGCCCAAATGGCTTCTGTTTGACATAACGCTGGCATCCCCCATGGAGTGGAGCAGATCAGAACAGAAAACAAACGCAATGTGACACGTGACTCGTACCCATCCAGAACTCTTCACTCAGTTCGCCAAATCCATCACGGTACTCTTTCCAGCCCCTGTAGAATTCCACCTTGCCATTTTTCCTTCTCTGAAAAACCTACAAATTCGCAAGCGCGCGCAAACACACACACACACACACAGACACAAACACACAAAAAACCCTGAACATCCATGATCTTCAACACCTGGACTGTATTTCATAACAAATAGTCTACATTAAGAAACTGCTATGTGAACTGATCTTTGGCATCCATTGGAGAATCAGTGAAATATTACCCATGATGACATTTTGCATTTGCACGTGGCCTTGACTAATCGACTGTTTTCAATACTTGACTATTTTAAAGAGACCACTAAAAACATAACCATAGGAACCAGAGCTTGTCCAGATCTCATGAAACTAGCTTGAAACTCCTCCTCAGTAATGAACGGCTCTTACTGTCCAGCCGCCTCCCTCTGTCTCCATGTCGCAATAAACAGGGACTGGCGCAGAGTCCTGGCCGTGGGGGTAGATCTCGGCCAGACCGGACTCATGTACACCATTCAGGAGCTCCTGGGAACAATCACTAGGGAACGGGAACCGCAGATATCCTGAAAACCAAACACGGGGACAGTAAAAAGGAGATGGACACAGAGAAAAAGAGAAACAAAGACGTGAAAAGATGTGAAAGAAAACAAATGAGACAAAACTTAAAATGGGACCCCTCAGTTTGCTTCTAATAAACCAAGAAAGTAGATTATAACTCCTTTTACATTTCTGTAAACAGTATATCTGCATATGATTTTATTACCAATATATCATATATTTATTAACTCAATGTTGTGTATTCATGATGAATAATACAAGTGCTATAAACAATCTGAATTTCTCTGATGTGTTTTTTTAATAAGAAAAAACAAGTCATTTTAGGCAGAACTGCTGACATCTAAATGGATGAATGATCTGGTGTGGCTGAGGGTTGACGCCACTGTGATAGCGACTACTGGTCCACACCTGTGGTAAAGTCAGTGGTGATGGCCTCTGTGTAGAGTCCTCCTATCTCTGCTTGTAGTCGCACAATGTACTTGGCACTCGGCCTCAGGCGAATCAACCTGCGCTCACTGAGGTCTGGACCCACAAACACGTCCTGGTTTTAGGAGGAGAACCAGAGAAAACATACAAAAAGCCTCACTGATTATATAATTAATATTACAAGGGCAGTAGGAAAACACAGGTTTCCACCCATGGCCAAATGGGGTATTGTGCAGATCTATAGATTAGATTTAATTTTTTGATTAGATTAGATTAGGCAGTGAAACTTGATTTGTAGAGCCACCCGGTGAGTGCTCCAAAATGTCACATACTTCTGAGTCATTTCTGACACATTTTCACCAAGTTGCATGAATACTAGTTAGTTTTTTATATTTCAGTACATATGCTTTGGCAAACACTATCTAATATCTACTCAAGCCATATCTATGTACTGTGTATACTCAATCTTGAACTGACTGATTTACTCATGAATAGTAATCAGTAACACTCACTTGGAATGGCTGGCCCTCTATGGCGTACTGTAACTTGTAGCCTGAGACTTTGGCAGAGGGTGGTTTCCATGTCAACATAGCTGAGCGTGGGGTGACCTGACTGGCTGTCAGGTCCTTGGGTCCATCTCCACCAATGCCAGAACCTGTCAGAGATACATAGCACATTTGTCCAGTATTTCTTATCAGACACACACATGAAACAGAATTTATTTTGAAAAACAAGACAAAAAACCGTAAGTATGGATACTGTATCTGATCCAGTGATGTATAGTAACTATGTAAAAATACTTCACTACAGTTTTGGGATCTATACTTTACTTGAGTTGTTACAAATCTGTCAGCTTTAACTTTTACTTCATTACAATAAATTGCATATTTCACTCCACTACATTTCAGTTAGCAGCATTAAAAGAATCAGATGAAACTGAATTTGGTGGTCGACTGCGTGGCTGCAACAAAATTGTGGGGAAGTCAATTTGTCATTGGACAAGAGCAAACAACAAATTCTCCATTAAACCTGTAAATGTGATGTAGCCACCACTTCTCACTTTTTTTTTTACATTTTCTGACCTTTTTGTTTTGGCCTACCTGTACTTTTACTTTCATTACTTAAGAACATTTAATTATATAATACTTATCTTACTTAAGTACAGGAAATACAAGATAGTTTGAGGCTTTATTTGAGTAACACAGACTATTTTGTTGATTTCTCCTGCCGTCATTCATTTTCTTATTGGAATTTTTCGTTGTGAGCTACGTTCGTAATGCTAATTCACTGCAGACAAAATGGCAGCTCTATAGGCTCTCAAAAGACAAGTCTTGCACAGTAATGACAAGAGACCCCCAGTATTAACTCGGAGACAAGTACTTATCTTTACTGGTCTGTTTTTATTACACCAAGCAAATAAAACATCCATCTAACAATAACAAACCTGTCAGGGTAAGTGGTCACCATTGTTTCATTTTGAATACAGTCCTTTTTGTTCTATAACATATGGTTCATGTGTACAGTTGGCCAAATCTCTTTTGTGTTGTGATGCTGAGACACACTCTGCCCGGCAAGTTTAGTACGGTTGGCTGTCGAAACTAGACTAAACGCAGGCCAGGTCTGGTTTAACCAGCCCAAACTGTACTATGCTGTCTTAATCTAAGCCGTACAGTTGAAACGGCTGTAAGTATCTGATGCGGTGTGACTGACCTCCAGTGGTGGTAAAGACTGTGGTCGCCCCGTTGCTCTTGCGGTTGCCAAGGTGACTGGTAATTGTGACACTGTAGTCTGTCGAAGCCTCCAGTCCCGTTAGCTGCTGGGCAGCGGCGTTGCCTGACACCGAGATTGTCACGTCTGGCCCTGAGAAGAAGACGGCTAAGAACACTCAGTTTGGGATAAAAGAAACAGCTGATACAGTTTTGTTTAATAGAGGCCGTGAGGTTTCTTCCTTGGGCGATGTGCACCAAGCCTTGCCAGAGACAGCCAAACAAATACTAGGCCTAAGAGTCGTACGTAAGTGAAAAAGAAATTATAACACTCCTAAAGTCTCTGCTTGAGTATGTTTTATAAATGCCCCTTGAGATGATTTTCAAGCTCAGGCCTGTCAAGGATGACAATGCAAACAGTCAAGTAAAAGGTTTAGTAAGAGTGTGCTCAGTAAAACCACAGAGTGCGCCTTTAACAGCTGGGGAGCTTCTCATGCAGAGCCTTGAGATCTTTCCTCAAGTGATTTAGACAGCGACTGCATCAGGGTCTGCCAAGGATGATGACCACGCAAATACTCAGGACAGCAGGCAAGGGTGGACAGCTTTACAAGCAGAACCGTATGAAGTCTCTTATGATTATTTAAACAAGGATTGCAGTGCGTATTAGACTAAACTGTTTCTTGTGTTAACATGTCAACAAATATAGAGTGACAACAACACTGTCAACAAGTGCTCTTGGTTTTGCCTAAAGAGGTCCATTGAGTTCTCATATCACATGCACAGATGTAACAGTATAATAAAGGCAAAGGGTATTTTTCAAAAAAGTACATGAGATGACCTCTAGTTACACAGATCCAAGAAACCTATAAATCAGTTATTTTATGTCTATGGAGGAAATGATTAGTTCATTAATTATGATGGATTTTCAAGAAATAATCCAAGAAACATGTATATCCAGTGTCACTCAGTCGTGTAATGAGAAGGGAAACCATGTCGAATTCATCTCTCCTAAACCAACATATCCTCAAGCTGATGCAAATCGCAGAGGTTCATGTGAAGGGGGATTCGGGGTGGGGGGGTGGGGTGCAAAAGCAGAAAGAAAGGGAAAATGGGAATAGCCTTGGCATGCAGAGCATAGTCCAACGGCACACTAAGCACTCCCTTGAGATGTTTCCTGTTTGTGGATGTCCGCCATGAGCTCAGCTCTCACCTTTCTCTGAGCCGTACACAATGACGTAGTTGTCCACGGGTGCCAGCGCAGGTCTCCACAGCAACAGGGCTCTGGAGTCTGTGATGTTAATTGCATGGAGGTCTGTGGGAGGGTCTGGCACTGCCAGAGAGTTGTGAGGACCAAATTTGGAGGGGAGGGGTAGGAGAGAGACAAACATATTAATATTACAGTGATTAATACCTTTTGTTTTTCTTGTTTCTTGTTTTTTTCATGGCCTACCTAACCATACTTATTGGCCAGAGAGAGCACAAGAGACATATAGAAAGACAGAGAGTGGGAAAGGGAGACACAGAGGGAGTCTAAGAGAGAGAGTGAGAAAGAGTGAGAGAGTGAGAGAGAGAGAGAGAGAGAGAGAGAGAGAGAGAGAGAGAGAGAGAACAAGAATGGGAGTGAGAGGATGGGAGAGTAAGGTGGGGTACCATCATCATGAGCAACACACCAGTATGACAATCTGTCAATATGTTTTGGCCTTAACATAGGAGTGGAATGCAAGCCAAAACAAAGCAGTTTGAAACTGGAATTGAAAGTGACCCTGGGGGAAACCCCTTTGAGAAAATATAAAAATGCTACAAACTTTTCCAGATCCTGCACCTGCTAAAACAATTACGCGTGCAGTGGACCTGCTATAAAAGCCTTCAGAAAAAGAGAAAGTCTACAAGAAAGCAAAAGAAGAAAAGTGCCTTTAACAATATGAACAAAATAACACATGGTTGGAGTTTTAAAATAATAAAAGGAATAATAAACATTAGCAAGGCCACGAAGGAAAGTCATTTGGGAAAAACTATGAAAATCAACTTATCAATCACGAATAACAACCAACAAACCTCATCCAGGTATTACTTGAAAGGTGGTATCTCCAAATCAAACACTTACTATCACACATGCTCATGTGTGGGTGTACACACACACATATACATACTCACTCACACACGCACTCACACACACACACACACACACACACACACACACTTTTATAGCAAAACAAAAAAAGGAGGACGCTATTACAAACGTACGTGTGTGGACAGTGTCTTTGAGCGGGTCACTCTCATCCAGGTTTAGCAGAGAGATGACATTGACCTCATAGGATGACCCCGGGGAAAGCTGAGAGAGGTCTACAGTTGAGTCTGCTGCTCCCACTGAAACGGACACTGGTTCACCTGATGCAGAAGAAAACTTAGGGTAGTTAATACAATTTTACTGAATGGCATCTTATCATTTACCATATTTTTGTAGCATAATTTTGCATCAATTTCTTGGATAACCATGTACAATGGCTAATGTTTCTTTTAAAGGCAGCAATAAAGGGATAATGGATGCCTATATGACAAACTACACCATAGGCACAACACACATTGGAGCTGTGCTATGGACTCCTTCATTTCATCCATCATTTTCGGGAATTGAGACAGATGCTTGAGTAGAAATGGGAAAATTTTGGAAAAAAAAAAGCCAAATGTACACTCCAAAACACACAAATCTATACTGCATGATATGTTCAAGGGCTTCTCTTTTTCACCGGGGACCCTTGAATCTTTCAAGGCTACTCCAGCCCTGTCCATCGCAATCTCGGAAGCCATTATCCCTTTCCTCTGGCACATGCATATGCTGCAAAAAAGATTAGCAACCTCAACCGGTGAAGTCATCCTGCTGAACATGAAGTGCTAAGTTGTATCAGAGTGTAGTGTCAAGTTTACGCAATGAGTTTTGTGAATATGTACTGTAGACTCACATTATAAGTTTTTAGCACTGTGTAATGTGAAGTATAATGCCAAGTTACATTTTTATCAAAGGGCTAAATCAAGTTTATAACCGTAGTTAAAGTTGGCATTGCATTGTAACTAAACTTGCTCAAAGCAACAAGGTGAGTTGACTGGATTAAGTGGGAGAATGCGAATCTTGATCTTACCTTCTTGTGTGTGAGTGTAAGTAACCTTAAAGCCAGTCACAGGGCTCCGTGGTTTGGTCCAGGACACGGACACAGTGGTGTCAGTGATGCCACTGAACAGGAGATTGGTTGGGGGCTCAGGACCTGTGCAGAGATGCCAGGAGAACGGATGAGTAACGGACAGATATTAGATTTATAAAAACAAAACAAAAAGAGTCATTTCACAGAGACATTTCACAGACAAGACTTTCCTACTTGTAAGCCTGAACATTTCTATGGCAAACATTTAGACACACTATGTGTGTTTGCATAGATTCAGCATAAATAAATAAAAAAAAACACAAAAATACCTGTGTTTTGGATTTCACCCTCTGTTTTTTACCTGGTCGTGGTTAAGATTAGTGCACATATGAGTACATGTGTATATATGTGCAAACCAGACATATATACAGTATACACAGCCCAGCATATACAAGGAACCAGACATGTATCACATCTGATGGTGGTGAACACAAAGGAGCATTTTGCACACAGAGGACAGAAAGTACACAGAAGATGGGGATTAGGTGTTGAACTGGTCTTTTGATCCTGGAAAGAAGAACAATGTGGAAGGAAGAAACACAGATAGAGGTTGAGGAAATAAAAATGTGAGAAACAAATGTATGAGCGGCCTTTTGAATTGTTGTAAAGAGTGATATAATAAGAAAGTAATGTAGGATACAAGCAGGGAATGAAGAGGGATACTGGGGTCAAAATAATAATACAAAGCCTTTGGGGTTTCTGGGGGACGACAAAATGTAATTAACCTAAAAAATAGTAATGAAGGCATTCAATTAAAAATAAACATTCAATGTCAGCACATTTTCTTCAGGTTTAGTTTATAGGGATTCAAGGTTACGAAAGGACCTTTTTTGGCCAACCATGGTCTTACCCTGATGAATGGTGTGGATAGCCAGTGAAGATGGCTGACTGTAAGGTTACCCTGACAGAGAGAAGATCAGACCAGCTTTGAATGAATCAGTGAGTTAAGAGAGACCCACAGAAAGTTTCGTGAATACACAAATATTAGTGTGAGTATTCACAACATCAACAAATGACTTTAATCACAAATACACAGACGGACACAAAAAGCAATGACTGCTGATATGCTCATGAATAGCTGTGATCAAATAGTTTGTGATCAAAAATGTGATTAATAAGTGATGAAGTAGCAGTTTCAATGGAACCGGTAAGGTAAAGCCTGATTTTTGCTTTCCTCAGTCAAGTGCCTGCCGCAGAGTCCTTTTTAAAACATTGACAACAAACAGATGAGTTTTGCACAAAACACAGTGAAAAACAGGATGACAACTGATTATTTGGATTATTTAGTGAGTTTTAATTAAAGCCTTGGTCAAGCCCACATAGGGCGCCATTGCTTTAATTAAGATGAAATATGTAGCAGGACACAGTACCATTAAGCTTAGCGTGAACAGATACAGCAAACAAATACTCAGGGAAACTATTTAAATTCTTCACTGAGGTGCCACAAAGTATGTGCATAACACTCTCAGCATAGCACAGCACTCTCAGACAGCACAGGTAAACTGAGTAACAGTGAGCTTAGGAACATACCTGAACAATGAACAGCCACCTAACTATTTTGTGCTGTGTATTTGGTTGTATTTTTCCTTGATTTATGTCAATATTATATCTGGCACAGATACAAAGAAAAAAAGTGAGGTGATATATGTACCTGTGTTTACAGTGACACTGTGTGTTTTCGACCGATGTCCTGGACCCGTGCCATAGACTGAGAGGATATACTGGGTGTGCGGTCGGAGGCCCTCAAACAGGAAAGAGCGTGCAGACCCTGGCACGACTTTGGTGAATGTGTTGTTAGGAGAAGCTTTTGGTGATGACCCTGTTATGTCAGTAGTGGCTGCTAGATCCTCCCCATCTCCCCTCTGTGCCTCCTCCTCTCTCTCCTTCACTCTCTCATTTTCCTCAACCACTGGATTTTTAGAGTCTTCACCTTTGGTGGGCCCCTTTCGAGTGACGACAAAATTCTTGTACATATCTTCTGGTGCACCCCAAATTAGAGTAACTGAATCAGAGGATGATTTCTGAACACCGACATGACTCAGCTGCTCCCCCTTTTGGCCTTCAATGGTACTGCCTTGTATTGTGTCAGGTGACCTTAGTGTTGGTTGAGCTGGGACTGGAGCATCTGTGGCTTCCGTCCTCTCAATCTTTCCAAGAGGACGCTTTATTGGCTTGTGACCTGGGGGTAGTCGGACAACTGTGCCATTTTTCCGTCTAATCATGACACCGGGCTTTAGTTTACCTTTAGTGACTGTTGTCATACCAGGAACAGCAGGGACTCTGGATTTGGGGTCATAAGGGCGGGTATCTCCATTAATCAAATTCACATCCTCTGTTTCAGTCTTTGCAGTCAGAGTTTCATCAATTGGTTTTACAACATCCAGAGAGGCAGTGGTTTTTGCATGTGGTGCAGCTGTTCCGTGACTTGTTGGGGATGGTGTAGTTTTGGGACTAGCAAGTGGTACTATTGGGGGTCGAATCATTGTTCCAGTACGCTTCCTCCAGGTAACTCCAGGCTTTACTTCGGATTTAGGTCCCCCATTCCCACCAGGGAAGCCTGGATGTTTAGGTGGCATTTTTCCATGGGGGAACCTCATTCGATTTGTCTTAGGTTTCTCAGTAATACCTGCTTGGACTTCCTCAGATGAAAATGAGCCACTGGGACTGGATTCCTCCTTGGCATCAGGGTGATCATTCTCTCCATCATCAGGATGAGGTGTTGTAGGATTGTCAGGTTGAGGATTAGCTGTGGTTGAGGTTGTGGCATGAGCTAAAGCTGGAAGCAGTGGAGGTTGTGGTCTAAAAGGTCTTGTGCCATTCCTTGTTCGAAACGTCATGCCAGGTCTCTGTTTCGGATGAGTTGTGGCATCAGGGGTACTCTCACCACTGCCTGGCTGAACTTGGGGTTCCCTGTTGAGGGCACCACCATTGGGAACACGATGGGGGAATGACCTGCGTGCTGAACTCCTGGAGGGGGACAAAGGGGGTCCCAAATGAGACCTGGTTCTGTTCTGGAAAGGTCCAAAGCCGGGCCGGCGAGTGAATTTCCCTTTGGGGAAACCCGACGGCTTGAGAGGTGTTGATCCTCCAGTGCCAGACTCCTCCCCCCTCCCTGGCTCACTCTCTGAACTTGTGACAACGGTCTCTGTCCTAAGTGATTCTTTTGAAGCACTACTCGAGGGAGAGTAATACTCTGAAGTTTCGGTGGAGTCGGAAGATTCAGAAGATGAACTTTTTCCGCTCCCAGCATACTCGCTGGAATCAGGAAAGTGTTTTGCAACTGCTTCTGATCCTCTGTCTGAGGTCTGAGAGGGTGTGGATGCTGTGGGTGATTTGAGTGGAAGCCCAAGCTTAGTAATTGAGATGTGGCCATTGTCATTGTTCTCAGCACTTGTCTTACTTGCCAAAGGCGTTTTACTGAAGTCTACATTTGGGACGAGTCCTGGTGCAACCTCAAACACAGAGATGTGTAAATTGATGCCAGGTTCTCCTGATGAAGTGTCTGTGGGGTCTGCGCTGGACTTCTGCAGTTCCTGGAGGATCGCATTGACTTTTTCCTCATCAGTCGCATGCGTCATATTCCTGATGACTGGAACTCCACTCTTGATTGTTCCATTCAAGTGACGGTGTCCCACTATGAGCTTCGGATGACATTTCTTTCCGCTGGGGTAACCAGTGGTGTTTCCAGAGACTTCTGCAGCATGTGGTGCAGGAGTTGTTGGATCCCTTGTTTCATCAGTTGCAGATGTGCCACTGTCTCGTTCTCCCTGGGGCTCCTCATCCCCTGTCACAGTCGGTGACAGAGGCTTGCTGTCACTGGTTACGAGGTCAGGTTGAGAACCTGTCCATCTGGGTTTTCCTGGGTATGCTCCTTGTTGCTTAGGAAGACCACCAGGGGTCACTCTCCTTGGCCCAGTACCTGATCTTGTGGCATTTAATTGTGAGGGTCTTAACATGCCGGGCCTTCTAATTGTGCCATTTCTATAAGATTTGGATGGTGCTTTAGTTTGACCTGGTGTCACTCCCCTGGTCCCGTTTGATCTTCGTCCTTCCACTTCCTTCTCCTCCTGTCCAGGTGGTGTCTTCCACAGTGGTTTGCTGCCAGGCCTCAGCTTTTGTCTGTCAGTGTCTGTTGCTACTGATCTGCTTTTGGTTTCCGTGGTGACCATGCTTAATGTTTCACCTGATTCTGCTGAGGGTATGAATGCAGTATGATTGGAAAGGTTAAAATATTCCTCTCTCTCTTTCTCTCTCTCATTCGTTCGATCATTCCATCTCACTCAGACACTCTTTTATTCTCCACACCAAACCTCTAGAGATGATGTGGAATATAAAAATGCTATGAAAAAATAAAAGCTGTGGTTAAAACATAAAAAAAGAATGATACTGAAAAAAGATGATGACGAAAGAAAAACAGCAGCGGTTTTCCAGCTTGCTTTCCACCTGTTTTGAACTGAGAGAAATGGTCTAATTTCCTGCAGAAAAACCAAAGGGTCATTAAACCGGACCAGCTGAAAAGATCGTCACAGTAGAAGCTGGACCTCACAACCAGGAGTGCTGAAAAACAGTAGACTAAGGAATCTTAGTGTCATTTGATATTAAGAATCCTTGATATATTATATCTGTGGTACTTTGCATGTAGTAATGCAAATGAGGACAAAATACTAATTTAAACATTTACATATTATGTTTTCAGCAGTAATAAATTG
>JAVQKI010202981.1:0-21409 GCA_036025975.1 Nematalosa erebi
TGTGTGTGTCTGTGTATGTGTATCCATTACTGTGGTGCCATTGAGACTCCAGTGCAGGAGGAGGCCTGCAGTCAGCACATCACAGAGCCGCTGACCTGTCACAACCTCATATGCAGCGCCACCACAATTATCCGTCTGACAAGCATCTGATCCTGGCCCCGTCTCCTCCACCAGTCTGGACGAGCCTCACAATTACCCCGACACTCAGGGAGGCTAATAGAGGCCACCTATCTGCCCAACGCATTTTATTAGCTCTATGATTTTGTCCATAACCGCTCTGATAATGCTTCTCCATCAGATGATCATATAGCGCTGAGTGGGAGCTGGTAAGAGGCTCTACCAGAGGCTACACAGAGAGAAGCTGCTCTCTCTATAATGTCTTAAAGACACAGTGAAGAACTGGAGGGGAACTCTGACTGTTATGAGGCACTCAAGGAGATTCAGTTGGTGTTAAGACAATTTCAGTTTCCACACTGCACAGCTTTGTGGGTTTCATAATTATTATTACTCTTACATGATGGCAAAACAATGTTTAAAAACAATGAATTGTTCTTTAGCAGTTCTGTTTTTTTTTTTACTCTCATCCTAGGCAAGTCATCCTAAACTTTTTTATGTAAATGAACGCAGAGAACTTTGCATTTCATTTGCAAACATGGATAAGTCTGCATGTTCCACTGGCACAGAAGCAGGTCTCAGAATCTGAGTAAGCAAATTCCATGGATAGTGAAAGTGCAGGTTGTGGTGCATTCACTACCAATCCCATTTTTTTGCACATACATTTAGCCAAACAAGATATTAAAACTAGCATGCAAATTAGACACCCTGATTGTGGCTCCTAAAAGTAACATCAATTCCTAAACTCATATCAGTACTCACACCATGAAACTTTCATCAAGTGGCATTTTAATAATTTAAACAAATTTTGCTGCTGGCTAAATTTGGCTCCAAACTTCAAGTGACCTCTACAGTTAAGCATGAGTTCTGTTTCTTTGGGCAGATCAGCACCAAACCATACAGTAAGTGCTCTCATCATTGAGACAGGAGAGATGATGGTTGGTACCTCATAATCGCCCCTGATTACAAGCCCAGCGTCTCCTTAATAGCAGCCCTGCCAAACTAAGAGGCCTCCAGAGGGGCTCCAAACTGACAGGCTGGACTCACAACACCAAGGATTCACTCCATGTCTGCGGAGTCCTGCTTTGATGAACTGCCTTTGATTTTTTGCTGTAACTCCACCATTGAGCGGCTCAATTTTTTTTTATTTAAAAAAGGCCAGTGGCCAGCTGTTGAATGGCCTCATTGGTTGTTTTATTTCAAGTTCTTTGAATCAGACCAGACATCAAAATTCTGACAGCACTTTACAGTAGGTTGAGCCTGATTGGTAATTGTCTATCTAACATAACATACCATGGAGGTTTCTGATAAAATAACTCTAAATTAACTTTAAAATAGCTTGCCAATTGCTCATTTACATCTAAGTGTCTCTGCTGTTCTGCTGGATTTTACTGTAGTTCAGTCACAATATTTGAATTGTTAAATTGATTTAGTTCATGTGTCTGTCAAACTTCACTGACATGATTTGAGGCTCATTCATCAATGATTGCCAGCTATTTTACTCTAGAGCATTATAATGCGAACAATAATCTGCCTTTGGTTAGCTAGTCATCTGGGCGAACAAAGGCCAACCATTCTTTTTTTCCATGGAAAAATAAACTTCAGTCTGGGTCTCCACGGCCAGACAGTGTGAATAATGAAATTCCTGAACAGAAAGGTCTGCCCGAGTTGGAGAACGTGATGCAGTGGCGTTAACTCTTTCCTGCCACACAATGAAAAGCAGGAAAGCTCTGCCCCAAACTTACAGTATTTTAGAAAATTACTTGTAATTAAAACACGTACACATTTCATCTATTGCTGTTACATATAGACACAAAGGCACATTGCACGCACACACACACATACACACACACACCAAATAACTTGAACACAAATGCTGTGATGTACTTAACCAGACAGATGCAAAATCATACATATTCTTGTGCACATCCTCTTTTGATGTCTTTCAGCTTTCCACTTGCTGATCTCTCTCCCTCTCTTTCTCTCTCTCTCTGTCTCACACATACACACACACACGCATTTCTGATTGTGTGCAACAGTATTTGATCTGAGATGAAGAGGGTCACATTCTGTCACATTATGTCAAAACTTCCTTGAGGTTCAGCTACTGTATGGCACTCTAGGGAATCCAAAGCTTCTTTGTCAAACACCATGACATGCTGGTGCTGCATACTGGTGTACTGATGTGCATCCAGGGGCATCAGGTGATGTCTTCTGAGCACCTACAGTATATGCTCTTTTGTCTAAGGACAAATGATGCAAGAATATCACAAACCTTTAAATCTCAGATCTTGTCTGACTGCTGGAGACTCAGTAATGATGTTATGTGTTTTGTGGCGGACTGGGATACAAAGAGAATAGAACATACCGAACTTACAGCGGGAGGTTTCTGTGAAAATACACAGGTGCTAATGAGGGAGCTGTGGGAGGGATAGGGTGGGAAAAGGGGGGCCTATTATCTTTTCAGGCACGTGTTGCGTAATAGCATTAATGGCATGCAATGAAATGTAAGAAATGTATCAATAGTTTTCATATTTAAAATTGACTGTTTTTTTAGGAGCTGTAGTGCATAACTGTCATACTAATCTGCTAAGTAGAATTTGATGATGTACTGTTCTTTGGTGATTTGCCTCATATTGCCTTGAGCTTTAGAGTAATATACTGGAGTACTCCTATCAGGGAGAGTTAAAGGTAAAATGCAGTCCATCTTGACATGCCCTATTCATTGTTATCCATCCTACGCCCACTTTCAGAGTTATCTGTGGCTACAAGACTACGTACTTAGGTCTGACATGTTCCATCATCCTGAGAGAAAGAGATGAGTCCCACTTGGAACCTCTGCCTTCTCTTGAAAGGTAATTTAAAAGGGCATATTCACAGCATATTACCGAGGCCCAAGGAGGGTCTGCCGACTGCATCATTCAGGGTTAATGTGTCAGGCTGCTATAGAAACTCATGCATGTTAGGCCAGGCGACATTTCAACTTTATTTGTCACAGACATTTGGGAGGATCAGCTCCTAATTGCAAACAGACACTTGCTCTGTCCCAGCAAGACTATTGAAGCCAATACTGATTACCCAGTGAGAGAAGGAGAGGACCTGTAAAGGGATTACAATGACAGGTACCTACAATACCATCTAACGATCTCACTGAGATACCTCTGGATGATGGAACAACACCATCCAATGAACTCACTGAGATACCTCAGGACTCCCTCAATAAGTGCACCCCATTACATTTAATATTTACTGAATTCATTTCATTCTGTTTAACCACAGTAAGGCTCTATTGGGTTATTCTTCATGTTGACCATTAATATAGGACCAACTGAAGGGGGTTCAATTGGAAGTTTTTCTTTGCCCCTGTTGCTCTTGGGTGCTTCTTGCTGTAAAGTGCATGTGACAATAAAAGGCTCCGTATAAATATAATTGAACTGAATCGAATTGAATTGAATAATGTTCTGAATAGCTGTTAGAATCAATAAAAAGTGTCCTAAACGCCTCTATGCAATAAGATTTTCCCTGATCCTCTGTTTTATATCAGGAATTCCTCCACATGCACGACACATGCAGTCAGTACTTGTGCTTCACAGGATGATGAGGAGAAGGAGGAGCAGGAAGACAAGCCTTCACTCACTGGGTGTGAGCTTAATCTGCTGTAGCAGCGTTGTCTGTGTTGGCTCAGAGAACCTGCCAGCATAAGAGAAGAGGAGAGCATCCTAGCTGTTGTCCAATTTTATTAAATTGTCTGCAGCAGATTGTTAGAACTTGTCCAGTCTTCCAGTTTTTTTTTTAATAATAAAGTAGTTTGCTAAAGATGTCACAGAGAACAGATATGGTGAATTCTTTGGGGAAGGGAATGAGGGAAAATATAAGGCCTTGCTGCAGTGAAGGAGTCCAGATGGTTTACTCAGAGGTGTCATCACTGACACACTGACAGATGCTTGTGCTACAACACACACAATTGGGTAAGGCTGCTGGAGAACAAACATATTTAGAGGGTACCGCGGAGGAGAAAACTAGCTCTGTTTCTGTGAGTGAGTGCTAACTGACTTGCAAAGTGCAAAGTATTTCCCTATTATTATAATGTGTGTTGTAAAATAGTGCCTCATTACTTTAAGCAGTATTATGAAACATACATGCAACACATAAAGGTTATCCTACATATTATTTTTCTTTTGTGTTTCACACAATAACCTATTCTGTTCTATCAATCTGTTCTGAAGTTATTCTTTATCTTTATTATGATTTTCATTAGCAGTAAAACAATGAGTATTACTGCAAACATAATAACTTGTATATCAAGAGTCCTTTGTGAAATTGTGGTAAGTTTACTGCTGACCAGTCTAAAACCTCTCCTCTTCCTTTTTAGCTTACAGACATCGCAACCCACACTAAAAGCCACCATGTCTGGCAGGATTACTTGCTGTTCTCCTCTGATAATCACTTCCTGAGACAGCCTGTCGGAGGTGACTGAGGTTGCCAATCAAGCCCAAATGGCACACTAGCTGGGGTCAGGTGGTGGTCACATCTGCAATGACTTGCTGCTGCAGAATATCAGCAAAGTCTTGGCAAGTACTTGCTACGTGCTAATCAAATAAAAGTAAACAGAGACATAATGGCTTTATCAGAACTATTTAACCAGCGCTTTGATTTTGTGTGTCTGTCATTGGCTGACTACAACCCACAGCCCTCATACTCCCCCAATATAAATCTGTAGCTATTTTGGGTCATAGCAAACTTAAAAATTTTAAAACTTAAAGTAATTTTTCCAGCTAGTGCTACCAGGGCTGTACCACTTGACTGACCATGGACATGGCAACTTTAAAGCCAGTGGAATTTAATCGAAACTCAGAGACGAACATGCTTCATTTGCTCTGCCTAAAATATCAGAGTATGATTGCTAAATGGTAAATTACATGGCCCTGGTCTACATTTCGTGTTTTGAATGCCATGGATAAACCTATTTACCAGTGCTGTGGTAAATCATAGGACCTGAGATCCCTGGATGATGAGTTGCTTTTCTTAGACTGAAATAATGCAGCTTGATATTTTTTCAAGTGAAACATTGCAGACTGGGTCAGGCTGCTCTCTCTGTTTGTAAACAATGTGTTGACATATTTTCAGTTATGGCCTTTCTTTGTGTTGACATTATATGGATATGCATCTTCAACGCAAAAGCAGATGCATCTTGTGTGTGCTGAAAGTCATGCTGTGAATGTGGTCTTTTCCTCTTTGTGCAATCACACTAAAGGACATTTTCTTCCAATACATGTTGAAAACATGTTGGTCTTTGGCTAACAAGGGTGAAAGTGAAATTACGGCTTCATTTTGTGACAGACATAGGGTTACTCAGAC
Organism: Nematalosa erebi; assembly: GCA_036025975.1. Classification (NCBI taxonomy): domain Eukaryota; kingdom Metazoa; phylum Chordata; class Actinopteri; order Clupeiformes; family Clupeidae; genus Nematalosa; species Nematalosa erebi. The sequence goes on from JAVQKI010202981.1 coordinate 5,473, forward strand.
TTGTAATGAGGCCACTCTCTTAGCTTCACTAATGTTGGTTCAAAATCATTTATTCCAAAATGCTAGAGGTTCAAAGTGGTACTGTATTTTTTTTTAATCCTCAGAAATGGTCTGCATGGTGGCACTGCTGTATGTTGCTATTTGAACTGTGCCAGACTCTGATTAGGTTCTTATTGTCACGGTGGCCTCATGCTAAGGTCCATATGCAGGATGCTGGAGGCAACCCAAGATGCCCCTATGTGCTATCACTGCAGTCATCTTCCTTCCCCCATCTCACCCCCTGCAAGGCTGTGCATCTGTTGTTCTCCAACAAGGGACACATCAGCATGGTGTCCCAAACAAACCCCCACACAAAAATGAATTAGAAAAACAAAACAGACACACACAGACTCACACACACACGCACACACACACACACACACACACACACACTTTCACATAGACGACCTCTCTCCAGTTTTCTCCCTGCAGTGGTCTGTCTCTGGTGAGCCACACATCGTGTACAGTCACGGTCAAAAGGTGCCTGGATTGGTGGGCTGGCCTTTGTTCACTGACAAGTCCTATGGGGGTCCACCACAGGAGAGGCTCTGGCTGCCAAGGTGGCCGTATGGATAGGACTAGTAGACTAAATATAAACACAAGCCATATGTCGCTGACCTCAGGCAAAACAAACATGGCACTGGCCTTTCCTTGCATGCTCCACCGCAAAAAAACACATCTCCTTTGCTCATCTCCTAACGTGCCTCTCAGGCTGACAGGATCCTTCTGCAAGAACCTGTGGCGACTGTGTGGTTAATTGCTTGTTGGCATACTGACTGCCTCCTCTCTCTCTCTCTCTCTCTCTCTTCTCTGCGCCATATGAATGCCAGCGATTGAGACACATGTCCAAGCAGCATGGGAGGATGATGGAGACTGAGCCCCACTGTACCCTCCACTCCCCCGACCCCCCTCCACCCCCACCCCCACCATAACCACAAACCCTCAAACACTCACTCATTCCATTGCTGTCAGTTAAGAAGGCCATCCATGACATCACACCGTTGCGGTGTTGAGAGACATTATGTCTGCTGTGCATCTGTCTGTGCCCAGCTGCCATACGAGGGGTTGTGAGGCAGACATGGTAATTGAAAGAGCTTTCCCACACCACCCTTATCTCCTGCCTGTTGTGAGTGAGATAAAGCACTTTGATAATGCAGGTGAATTCCAGACAGCTTTGATGTGTGCCAGGGTGGTGACAGTGCTCCCAGTGTGTGTGTGTCAATGTGTGTGTGTGTGTGTGTGTGTGCGTGCGTGCTTTGGACAGACAACAATCTCCTGAAGGCTCTTAATTATGCACCTCATGGACAGGGCGCATTGGGAGGTCACCCTGGAGAGCAGCGGAGGAGGGGAGGACTTTAAAACAACATCAGCTGGGCGACATTAGCATGCAAGGCGCAGCAAACAGAAGACTATATGTGGTACAGTACAAAGTGGGGAGGGAAGGTGAGATCTGACAAGCACTCCGATTGTAATTCACTAGCATACGGCTATGTGTCCATCTCTTCTCAGGTTCAGCCGATGAGCATGTCATCTTGGAGTTGGGGTGTAATGACCTATTCTGCCGTCTACTGCTGTTCTCTCTGTCTCTCCTGACTGCGCTGGCATGTGCTAAACGCGGAGAATGTTGCTTACACTAGCACCAATCCTCTGCTAACTGTGACACTGGTGTGGGATTGAAGGTCAAAGACAATAACCGGTAATAAAGGCTGTCAAATTTCACGCTCCAGTGGCATTAAGGAAACGGCTAAACGCACAACAACCTTGACTGTGGGTGGCATGGGGAGGGGTTGAGGCTGGTTTGCGAGATTTGCACATGAAAGTGAGCAAATAAAGCTCAGGCACCAGCATGGAGAGCTGGGAGGAAAACGGAGAAGAGAAGCACAACACAGAGCAGGAACTCCCTGGGAAAGAATCCCACAGACAAATTTACCCTTTTCATTAAACCAGTATGGCAGAAGCTTGAAATAGACAAGTCCCTCATCACCATTCTCTCTTTCTTTACTCTCCCACTGTTTCTCTCCTTGTCTCTGTCTGTCTGTCTGTCCCCCCTTTATTTTTCCCTTTTATTTCCTGCTACCATCTGTCTCTCTTTTTCTCACACATTCTCTCTCTCTCTCTCTCTCTCTCTCTCTCTCTCTCTCTCGACTGTCCCCACACCTTGACCCTGAATACCAGTGGTCCTCCATCTCTTGGTGCTGGGGGAGATTAGGCTTTGGCAGTGGGAGGCAGAACCTTGCTGGGCAAGCAGAGCTTGTAATTTGGGACAGCCAGATAAAAGAGTGACAGAAGAGAAATACAGGAAGGTGTAGAGATGAGGAGTGTCAGGCGGTTCAGGGCTCTGCTCAGGACTAGAGCAGATATGCTTTTGATAATTGCCAACGTAACCTTTTACGACTATTTTTGTTGAATTTCAGAATATCTCTCAAATTTAAAACTCACTCAGAAACTATAGAATCTTGTTCAACAAGACTATTCTGTTCATGTATTATATTCAAAATGTAAAAGTATGTATTCAGCCATATTTGTGTGTAAAACATACATTATAGCAACATGATGGAAAAAATAATATTCTGTGGCAATTTGAAGGACCTGGCCTCAAGACCCAGCTGAAGCTTTCTACTTTGCATCAGCTGAACAAACCTGCATTTCAAAACTGAAGTATAAACAGTACTCAGTTTAGATCAGTGAGCTACAAAAAATAGCCTACCTTAATGTAAAAAGTCAGATATAAAACACTGGGTTGAGGAAACTCAACTGAAAGTGACTGAAATCAAAATCATATTTATTACGCAACACACAAAAATGATCATCGCTGATTCCTATTCTTTGGTTTGCAAGTACATTAACATGGATTGGTGAGAATGTACAATGTTGTTGCTATTTTTCACAAATTGGCGACTGTAAGGACTGTAAAAATAGCAGTCTTGCCTGGTATGCCTTTAAACATAGCAAAATGAATGTGAAATGGATATGAAATATGAATCACTGTATTGTCCATTACTAGAATTTTGATGATAGCATGAGGTAATAAGTGATACCATGAAGGAATGGAAATAAATACTACTATTGCCATGACTGAGATCCCTTATGGACTATCATAGTATTCCAGCAGGTGAAATGGGACAGTATGTCTGTCATTTAGCATACCAGATTTGACTGATCTTATGCATTTCCAATTCACAGAAGAACATTACAGACAGGCAGACCGGAGAGAAGTGATAGATTTATAGATCTCTTCTCATCCTTTTGCTCTAATTCTCTACTGGAAAAAACAGTGAATTACCAGCCCAGCAAAGGGTGTTGGTAATATGAACCTATGAACCATGTGAAAAGATTTCAGAGCAGCGTAGGTTTGCCTCCCTTCTCCAATTGAACACTATCAGAGTGCTGGCAACAGTCTCTTCAAATGTACATATTTAAATTTCCATTTCACTGTAAAAGAGGGAGAGGGCACTCTGTCGGGACTTCAACACATCAATCTATTGATGAGTTATAAGAGAACCTGCAAGGATATGGCTCCCTTGGGAAGAGAGAGAGTGCAGCAATGAAGGACAGAAATGGAAAAGACTTTTTCACTTTTTTTTAAAATTAAACATCAAGCATTGTGTCCTAAAAATGGATGAACAAACGACTCATCACTTATCATATGAAATAAGATTGCATTTAGACCAAAGATCAGCCTGATTTCAGCTCATTCCTCAGCTGTGGATCACATGGACTGAATGTATGCAGAAGCCAATAGGATCAACTATTGAGCTTCTGCAGCAATGTATCAAATAACAGTGGCTTAGAAAAAGAGTGGTGGCAATTAAAATAGAACTTCTAAAGGCCCATTTAAATTGATCACCTGGAGGACCTTTATTGTCATCGTAATTTATATGGCCCTGACATTCAGCAGTGTTATCATATAGACTGAGCATCACAGGGAGACAGCTTTTCACATATGTTTCCATCTCCTGTAACAAGGTGCATGTAGCGGTAGAAATACTGTATGCTGCTATGGTACCTGATATAATGGAGAATTGTATAAAAGCTGCTCTGGATGTTCTCGGTAGTGATTGCACCATTTGTTGCTTCTGCCTGAAGGGGAAAAATACTCTTGTGAAGTGCCCTTACAGGTTTCCTGGAGAAGTACCTTCATTTTCTGACACAGTGAAGGTCCCTGAGCCACCTGCTATTGAAAGAATTGCCTTTGCAGCTGTCAGAAATGACCAATCCACCAAAGTTTAGGGATGAGGTCTACGCCGTTTGGCAGATTCTTTTCAGCTGTAAGTGGCAGCTCCTTCTTGGTGATAATGAGCATCTTTCTTTTTTCATGAGCAGAGTGATCGCCCAGACGTTCTCCCCCCAATGCCCCTGCCTGTTTCTCTCTCTCTCTCTCTCTCTCTCTCTCTCTCTCTCTCTCTCTCACTTTCTCTGTCAGGGCTGTGACCCTGGTGTGACTGTTAGGAGTATAAAGGGACAGTAATTGCCTGCTCATGTCCAGAGTGCAGATGTGGGTGAGATGCAAAGAGACACAAGCAATAGTTTTCAGGTTGAGAGGATTGTAGAGGTCTCTGGGGTGATTGATTAAATCTGTTTTAAGGAGTTTGTTTTCTGTTGTGCTGAAATATGATTTTCAAGAAATGTCTACATGCACTAATTAGTGACAAGACAAAAAAAGTTGCATAGCTGCTTAAGAACAGAAATAGTTAATCTTGTAACCAGGATTTACTAAAGAAAATGGTTGATTTCTGGGTAAATTCTGTATAAGTGTATATGCCCCTTTCATGTGTGTGTGTGTGTATGTGTTGGGGTGGGAATCGAGAACCAAGAATGGAGTTGAATCGAGAATTCAATGATTCAATTTTTAGGTGTCATATCCCTCGGACAATATTAGTTCCTCAAAGCTGACATGTTTTTCAGATCATTTCAGACCATTGTCAATAGGTATTTCAAATACACAATTTAAATGGATAACACAGCTCTACATGGTTTTCCTCATTCAAATAAGCTGATATTGTCACCTTAGAGGTATAAGCTATAGTATTGTGTGCTGATACTGAAAACATATGTAGAATACGTTCTGAATCGTAAGAGTATTGACAGATAATTAGACCGATACGCAGAATCGACCATGGCATTGATACTGATAAAATCCTATCACTTTCCACCCTTGTGTGTGTGTGTGACAAAGAGAGAGAGTGTTTGTGTGTGTGTGTGTGTGTGTGGTCTATGTTCTTTGCGAGGGGAACAGGACATGCCCCCTCTGTAATTTCCACTCCATCATGACTCTAGACTCTGATGATGAACGTTCGGTCAGTACCGGTAGGACTGGAGGCCTTGAGGCTTAGGCTTATTTAATCACACTGTCTTGTTTCTGTGGGTGGCTATGATAATGTATTTGCGTGTGTGTGTATGTGTGTGTGTGTGTGTGTGTGAGAGAGAGAAACAAGAAAGAAAGAAAGAAAGAAAGAAAGACAGAGAGAGAGATCTTGCCTATACTGTACATCCAAGAGCTGGGTTTTCTGGATGTGCTGCATGCACCAATCATTCCGTTTTTTTTTTTTTTTCTTTTAGAAAGATGTCTCACAGCTCAACGTGGCCCTGAAGCACCCTTGCAGAATTGTATTCCTGAGGGATTGACACTGGGTCAGTTGGCTATCTTAAACTGCCATAAAGAGAACGTGTGCCTTAAAGAAGAGCAAATAGAAAAAGGGAGAAAAAAAATCGCCTCAGATCCACTTGAATTCACAATAGCTTGTAGTGCATAGAAAGGTTGGAAATAGTGCTGCCGATCATCACTTAAATGTGATCTTTGAGCATATTTTCATTCACCTCTTCAAACATACCAGTTGTACCAGTAGATTTTATTTATCACAGTAAACATTGTTTACTGCTGAACTTTTTTGGAAAGAGACACAGCAAAAAGCTCAGAGGGCTCCAATAGGAAGCAGCTTCTCAGTAATCAAAGGCTGATGTGCAGCAAGATGGATTTCCATGCTCTCCCACAGGGCTGGCAATCAGCTCCATGCTGGGCATCAGGCCTTCTGACTGACTGGCAAGGAGGTGCACCAATCAAATCCTCTTACATGTCAAGGGTTGGACATGGCAACAGCAGGTGGACTGGTAATGTTGATGAAAGGTTTGTTTCCTATGTTTAAAAAAATAAAAGAAATGCTTTTTAATGATTTATTTTGCCCTAAGGGGGGATTGGCCTCAGTTCATCTCACCTGTCATTGTAGTAAACAAGTGATTGACCACCCAGATGGGAGTAGAGAGAATTGTAGCACTGAGAATACAATCTGTTAAATCGTGATTCACTCCAACATGATATTAAGAAACACGGAGCAACTGTTTGTTTCTTAATGCTTTCATGTATGTACAGTAGGTTCTATGCTGATGAGCAGAGGCGCCTGGGAAGCTGGTTATGAGGAACACGTGCTGCACGTCCAGAGAGCTGGTCTCTGTCCCCACTCTGGGAGTCAGATGTGCTGAGATGACTCTAGCAACAGAGTACATTTTCAACTCATCTTCCCTGAGGCTGGAACACACACACACACACACACAAACTTTTTCCACAACCACAGACATGGGACGGTATAAGGTTAATTAAAAAAGCCGAGAGGCTCCAGTGGAGTGCTGTGAGTCCCTCCAGTCAGAGGGACTGAGCTTGTGTGGGAGGTCAGACTGGGGAAACAGAGGTGGAGATGACACGAGGGCTATGCTACTGTCCTCTCAAAGGACAGAGTTATGACACTGTACAGCGAAATACAACACTCATAACAAATACACTCTTTGTCTTTCGGGCATACTTGTTTAACAAAACAGTGAAGATCACATCATGAGCACATCATGAAGGGTACATTATCAGGAGTATGTGGAAAAAGAAGAGAGCTTCAGCCTTCAGTGTGTACTGTATACACGACTTTCTTGTCTTTAATGACTCTCATCTCAAAGTACTTAGAGGCAGAAAGACCTGGAACTCAGTCACACTCCTGCCACATTGTCTCCTTCTCCATTCATCCCTGACAGCTCTTTGCAGCGGTGAGGAGGTCTTCTATGAAGAATAGCAGTCCGCTGTTTTCACACATAGACTTTTCCAAGGCCATCATGCTCACTCCCACAATTCTTGCAAAACAAGCTTACAACAAAATGAGATTGGTGGAGTAATTCAAATGATGATGAAATTCCATAATTATGAAAGTCCGACACAAAACCACCCTCAGTTCTAATTAGTCAGTGCACATATTTGATGGATTCAACAGCATGTCTCTGTACTGTAAATATGTGTCTGGAGAAAAAACATTTACCCTCAAGAAATTAGGCGAGAGGCAAGGGTAATTAAAGTTAAGCTGTGGAAAACGTGACAATCAATAAAAGATCTGTGTGATTTTTTTAGTAAGTTGCTGCTTTATCCTGAGCCGGAAATAGTGGGGTAAATTAATGGAATATCAAAAACTAACTTCATTGTTTCCAGTAATAAAAAGTAAAAGGCTTTATGCTATGTCAACCCATGGAGAACAAAGTATATAAACACATTCGAAAAAAATTCAAATGCTCATGTCCCAACAATCAGTGCAATTTTTTCATAATGTCACAGAGAGAGAGAAATGTTGTCAGAAGACTGTCAATTACTTAAATGGACCGCCATCACAGCGGCTACTTATTGCTTTCAAGCTCAGCCAGAGTCAAAGTGAACATAAGGAACCAGTTAGCATTGCATCAGACGAGTAGAGTGGTTGGTTGCGGGCAGAATAAAATCACTTCCTGTTGCGTGTTAATTAATTAGTTCATCAGAAAAGCAGGTAAAACTAGTAATCTTGGAGCTGTGTGACGCCATTGCTTTCCCGCTCTCCCACGTCCTTTCACACTGACGGGGTCATGGAGGTATGTGGCACAGCTTTTCAACTTAGTCGCAAAGCCCCCCCTGTCAAAATCCCTCTGGAACAAAACAGGACAAGGAGCCAATTACCATCCCATCAGGCCGGAGAGCACTGCTGAGGGTCACCAGCCTGATGTGGTTTTTCACACAAGGCTCCATCTGCTCTCGGCAGGAGGAGAGCAAAGATAAAGAGGGCAGAGAAAAAGAGACAGAGAGAGAGATGGAAGAAAGGAAATGGAAGGCTTGGAGGCAGACACAAGTGGCAGCCAATATCATGTGCAGACATAGAGAAAGAGGTGGCCATTATCACTCAGAGCGAGTGGCCGCTGTCCCACAATCGCTTTCACACATCATCTTTTTGCGAGATGGACCTTCTGCCACAATCATGGCATGGAACACTTGAGAGAATCTTGTTGTGTGGAACCTCTTTTTATGACTGTAATTTAGGGACTTTTACAGTGCTTGTGGTTTGGCAAGGAAAAAAATAGGGAAAATCCTTTGTAGTTTAATAAGTTCTTGTGTCCTTGATCGTCAAATGCATTAAAAGTCTGCGAGAGTCAAGACAACATGCTGTGGAAAATGACAAACATATGATAACACATGATAAATGTGTGAAAAGCGTGGTCAGTCTCAAGTGTCTCAGCCATCCCAGTGAGTGTCCACATGTGCCTGCACTAAATTTCTCCACAACAACACTGGTCATGCTAGATGGCTTCTCTCGTGAGAATGGTAATGAGCTTTAAAAACAGCTGGTCATAAAACAAACATGCCAGCGTCATGTCTTTGAACTTGGTTATTTTAACAGCTTTTAAGTGATTTCTTTACATTTTCTGCATTGATTTCCTCGTTGAATCACAGAATTATTTTGGGGCTGGAAGGCATCCAAAATGTACCAGCTTAGGTGAGTTTTGTAGTGAAAAAAAGCTGCTGCTGACATTTTGTGATGTTCCTTCCTGGGCACTGTTGCAACACAGCGTGATATCCTGCATTTCGACTACTCTCTCTGTTAAACCCATCACGATTCATGCCCACAGCACAGGTTCCGCTGAGTGCTGGTCAAACATCTCACATCTTACCAGTCTGACCACAGTGCACACTAAAGAGGAGTTCATGTGACTGAATCTTTAAAGGGGTCCCTTCAAGGGCAGAGCAGGAAGTGTGAAATGGCATACTTCTGAATGACCAAAGTCTGGAGAGGAAGAGAGGGCATAAATATTTAGCATCAACCTCAATCTATCTGGCGGGCAGCATCTGTCTGATTGGGGGATGGTGTGTTCCCCATGTGGGTGAAATAAAGTTCCTCCAGTGTCACATGTTACAGTGGGCGCAAACCTTCATTTTATGAGGAAAGCCTACAGTGGGTATCTAATGCTGAGGGCAAATTTGGGTGGTTATTCCTTCCATGGAAAGTGTTTCAAATATAGTTGTATGTTTGGTTAAAATAGTAAGTCCCACAATAACAGATTTTATCTGTGGTATTGTGGTGACATACGCATTTCAAGACAAATGTAGTTTATTTTAATTTTCATCATGGCATACAATTAAAGAGCAACTTGCAATAAGTCAAATGACATGTGTATACAAAACATCAGCTACTGGTTAATGGGATAAAATAAAGTCTGTATATTCTGCATTTAAACTAGCAGATGGAGACAGAAAGACAAAGACAATATGCAGTATCCCTAACAATACAGAGACAAATGGTTTCAAGATTACAATTAACTGGTATCAGTTTAAATGAGAATCAGGTAAATTATGGCAAAAGGTGAACATGTTTGGCAAGGTCAACAGCCAGTAGACAGGACCTGAAATACCTTTTTTCTGTGGCATCGCACAGGAATTTACAGTAAAGACAGAGTGTATGAAACCCAACCAGGCCAACACTCCTGATGACAGAGCGGTGTTGTGAGAGGGAGTGATGTAAATATGTGATGTGTATAAATTACATAGATTTATAATAGCAATGTAACATTAGAATCTGCCTCCATCCAGCTTTGACACCCGCCCTGAAAGCTCTATTTTGAATGATACAAGTATTTTTTTCTTCAGTTCAGTTCAACATCTAAGTATCTATGTCACATAAAATCCACTTAAAGCGCAACAAAGACAGACTGAATGCATGAAACATGATGAGCCAGCGAGCAAGAGAATGGTTACATGTATCAACTCTTTTATTGATAAAGATGGTGTGGATTGGGTTCACAAAAACACACTATAATGACATGTTTTCTTACTCTTAGAAAAAGTCTGGGTAATTAAACAGAACTTTTTTTAGCTTGTAAATCTTTCAATAGGTCTTTGAATATCTTTTCTTTGTTTGGTTGGTTGGAAGATTCCTTTGAAGTAACACTTCCACATACTTAATATGCACTGCCTGTTGCTAGGCAGTAAAACATTAGGAGGCTTGCGTCAAGGTTGACATTGTAATGAACCCTTTGAGTCAGTATCTGAGCCTTGCAAAGGCTTAAAACGCTCTGATGCTATCACACACAGAGCTACACTGACCTCCACTTGAAGCGCTTCATCATCTAGAGCAGATGGGAGAGCTGAGGTTTACATTGGCTGTGCATGTTTATTTCACACGTCACAGGAAAAGAGCTAGTTTCTCAAAATGTGCTCAGATTGTGCTTAATGTGCTCAGATGATCTAAGTCAGTGTGGACACAGGTGTTAAAGGCCAGTGCAAACCACTCTATGAACCACTCTCCGTTTGCAATATAGACAGTATTACAAGAATGGTCCTTTATTGGAGTTTCTGTTGGAGCAGTGGCAGCAGGTGATTAAAAATTTAGGGAGGGCACACTACAGCATGATAGAGTATTGCTCACAGGGCATCCAGTTAGCCCATTTCTATCATTGTATATGTTGCTACTTGCTAGAGAAAAGTCCTACCACGGTCAGAGTTTTGTTGTTGGATATTTAGCTCAGGACAGTAGAGGCCCTCGGTCTTTCCCTCTCTTTTTATCGATATAACGGCGAAAAAACGTGAAGCTAAACTAGTTGACACAGGTTAACTTGAGTGACAGGCAAAATGGATTGTCCAATCACATTAGACTAAATGAAACAAAAAAGTGATTTAATTGGTCTGGGCGCCCAAATTTGTGCCTTCGGACTCAACGTTAAATGGGCCAATGAAAACCTTTTGTAGGTGAAATTACTGCTAAAAATTTATAAGCTTTCATAGAGTCTGGTTTTGCCGGCGATTTAGGGGGAGGGCTTTTTGTCTAACTAACGAACAGCAAGCACCCTCATCTTACCGTGAACTTGGGTGGGACATTTGGCAGCTGACAGTGCTTGATCAGATCTTGATTTTAGAAGCATTATCGAACGAACTCCACTCTTTCTTCTTATTGTTATTATGTTGATGGAGATTTTCATCTCTCAAAATTTTAAGGAGGGCAGCTAAGGAGGGCAAAATAAACCAGCTGCCCCTGTGGTGGAGTGATAGAAATTCAACATCATTATCAACAACAGTAACAACATTCTAATGGATGTCTTGTGCATTTCCTATTAGGAGTGTTAGTCAGCAGTGTGACATTTGGCAGCATTCAGGTATTCATGTGTCTGGATTTGAAAAAAAAAGAAAGAAAAAAAAGAAAAAAGTTTTGTTTTATAGCTTGCCAAAAGACAACTTGAACCTGCCTGCGTCTCCTGATGTGATGATGTGAAATTTCAAACAGACACAGTACCAAATGATCGCAGACAGAAATTCATCTCAAGCCAGTTCCCAATCATCTGCGCCTGCACTGGAAGCAGAAGAAAATGGATGGAGGACATGAAGGTAAAGAAAGGAGATCATGTGACCAGGCTCTTCAAAGTGGGGACTAGTGAAGCGGCCAGGTTGGTCCTGTTCAGTCTCTCTGCACCCCTTTCTGTTTGCTGCGTTTCTGTTCTCCCTCACATCACTTTTAACTGGCCATCCCAAATTACAAGCTCTGCTTTACCCACGAGGCTCTGCCACCCACTGCCAAAGCCTAATCTCCTCCACCACAGAGACTCAGAGTGACTGAGGATTAAAAAAAGAGGTTTTGCACAGAGAAGTAAATGTATATGACTGAGTGTTTGTGTGTGTGTGTGTGTGTGTGTGTGTGTGTGTGTGTGTGTGTTTGTGTGTGTGTGTGTGTGTGTGTGTTGCCAGGGAAATCAAATAGCCTACTAAAGAGATAATAACAAAACATAGAGAACTGCACCTATGTGTATTGTCATACAGTATGAGAGTGGAAATGAGAAAAAGGAGGGACTGGATTATAATGAGTTGCCAAGCTCTCCCAATCATCAAAGCTCTCACTGCGATGTCTCTCGTCTCTCTCTCTTTACCACTCTGTGATTAAGCTTCTCTTTTCCCCTTCTTCAGTCTCTCACTCTCATTTCTTAATCTCTGTCTCTTCTTTAACTGCTGTCTCCAACTGCATCTTATACCCACCCCCCCTTTTTTCCTGTGACCATCTCTTCTTCCACTTCTCCTTCATCCTATCATTTTGATCTCTCCCTCCTCTCGTTCCCTTGACGTCCTTTTGTCAATGGGCAGGGTCAGCATGTGCTGGGCTTTTACTTTTTCATTAATGGAGCTGGAGTGTGGAAAATGACAGTGTCTATTACTGTGCTTTTAGTGACCTCCCCTCGCCTCCAGGGATTAGGAGAGCTAACGGAACAATTATGGCTGCCTCTACAAAGCCTATCATTTCCATTTGCATTCAGCACTGAGAAACAACAAGCCTATATTCTTGTATACTGAACCATGACCTACTAAAGAGCTGTAATTGATTGCTTTACGTTGTGCTTTTCATATGAATGTCAGTAGCCGTAATGATTCAGGTGCTTATGATTACTTTTAAATTGTGTGAAGAAAGTTGAGAGCTCAATCAGTTAACCCTCCCCCTATTTCTTCAGTGCTTACAGTGACCTCTTAGCACGCACTCCATCATGGCCATAATGAAGAGCAGGCTTTGGGACCTTTTAGGTGATTGCAGTCACTGTGTGCACACACATTCTTCAAAGCTGAACTCACTTGCATTATCTGAGAGCTTGATCTTTCTCTCAGACACACCAGACTGCAGAACAGAAAGTGTGTCATATTCTTACTGTGTGTGTGTGTGTGTGTGTGTGTGTGTATGTGTCTTACCATCTGCCTTATCATGGCAGATGAACAGTTTATTTAAAACCATAGAAAGACTCAAACTGGACTAACTAGTGTATCTAACAGTCGCACATTTGTATAGTCACAATCACAGAGAGTGTTTTACTACATAGGCCTACTGGCATTAGGCTTCAACTAGTCAAACACTGTCTCATATTAACAAACCTCATTCTCCGTTTGCAGCTTAATTTCTTCTTTTATTGAGTCTTGCTTGCTGCAGCACTTTAGTCACTTGCAATGTCAATTTCTTCGGCATCTGTAGCGGCCATGACCCCAATCATCTCACAAGAAAAAAAACAAAAGACATAAATGCACACTCAAACACAATAACCATGCACATTGGGCTTAGTCAAACAGGCTAGCAACACATAATGTGATTCTGTTCACTCACAAAAGCAAGAACGAGATGAGGCATTTTGTGGTCATTGTAATAACAACACAGACGTCCCCTTTGAAACCCCACAGACCTTCGTTGTCGGCGCATGGTGCTATCGCTGTGTGGCAGCTGGGACATCAAATAAGAGCCCGTGGGTGCCCAGGGGCAGCTTCGCTCCATCTTCAGACGACCGAGACTGGCATCGGCTCCGGCTTCATTACCAGAGAATTAGAGGGCCACGCCTGCTTATTTACGAGTTGCCCCAGCAACATGTGTTGAGCTCCCTCTGAGAGCATCCAGCGATGCTACAAAAATACGCTTGCTGACATCTTCCATCTCAAGGGCAACAGTATTAATCACTGACACTGGCCTGCAGAAGTCTGACGAGATATTCTCATTCTTCCTTCATCCACCAAGTCTTAAAACAGCTGAAGAAAAGTCACGGATAAATGCTAAGACAGCCAGAGTCAACAAAGAGAGAAAGAAACCAATAGCAAGACAGAAGGAATAGCTGTTCAACGTCTCAAGCAGTGATTAGTACAGTGTATGACTTTGTGAACAGTGGGAAACAAACTTATGTTTGAATGAAGGACAGAGAAAAGCTGCAGGAGAGAAATGAGAGTACAGACATTGAGAGAAAATTATCTGCTTACTGTAAGCCCAACCAAGGGATATCTTGGGCCCTATTTCAGCAATTTGAACACTCAGTGACAGGTGATAATGACACCTGTGCTTTTGCAAGTTTCTCATCCAACACCCATGATACAGTAATGTTCTTTAGAGTGGGGTGTGTCTGTTTTATATTTGGAATGGGTATACTATGCTCCTGGAAAAAGTGGTTGACTCAACTAGTTGTGTTGCTGTTCAGGAAAAAAAAAGTTATAAAGACTGACACCATACAAGTCCATTTGAATTTGACATTGCTAACTAGCATTACCATCATGTACCAAATCCAATAATAACTTAATTCCAATAATAATCGAATCACAACTGAAGTCATGCGGTCTAAGAGGGTGCTCTCAAAAAAAAAGGAAAAAAAATCCTGTCTATTATTTTGCATTTATACTGACTTTTTAGTCAACAAGACGAGCCGTCACAAGGTGACATTCACAAATCACTCTCTGAGCGTGCCTCTTAATAGTTTTAAATTGACAGTGGAAACGACACTCTTGAAAATTGCAGACTATTTTTCCGGCAGATGGCTGAATAACGCACTCGGATGTTCCATGAGGCACAGATTCAGTTAACCTAGCAGACCTGGTGGTGCTGCAGCAAAGGCCTCTTTTGTGTTCCTGATGGCTGTTTCCTTTCTTCTCTCTTGCTTTCAGGTGTTCTCTCTCCTATCAAGCTGTTGTTGTAAGCTTGCTGTGAAGTTGTAACCTTGAGGTGCTTGAATTGTCAGTCGAAGCATTCTATTTTCATACAACAATCGAGATAACCTTGATGAACAGCCACTCCCCAAAGGAACCCCCACACCCCCTAGACACAACATACACTCTCCCTCTCCCTCTCTCTCTCTCTCTCTCTCTCTCTCTCTTTCACTCACTTTTTCTCTCTACCTTGTAGGCCTAAACTGCTTTTCTGGTCCAACATCAAGGCCTCTCACCAAAGGCAACAAATGTAATTTATCTATTATGTGTGCATAGTACATACCCATTTCACACACAGACCTGCTCAGCCGGCTCATGTGTGGTTGTGTGGATGTGCACAGTGTCATGCTCTCAGCCTGAGTGGATTACTCAGGTTAATGAGAGTAAATAATCCTCACCCCCCGTAATCACATCTCCGCCCAGAAAGCCTGTTAGTGTGAATTCATGGGAGCCTTCAATTAGCTGGATCATCCCAAGCGCGCTTGATGAGATCCGCGGCACTCGACGGCACTCAGACATCAGCCAGTGAGATTGAGATATGAGGTGTGAGAACAGAGGTCCCAACTGAAGATATTGCTGATCCCTTGGCAGGCTTGGCTATTCATGTCTTACACACACACACACAAACACACACACACAAATACACATGCATGCACACACATACACACACACACACATTGTTTCCTGTGACATATAGCCGACAGAAACAGCTTTAATTTTCTCATTAGGCTCATACTGTTACAGTTATAAACATTTTAAAAATGACGTTTTTGATTTTTTTTTTCTATTTTACATTTTTTTTTTATTACACAATGGAAAGTCTGTCTAAAACATTGTCTACATGTTTGCATGTGTGTGGCCAGCCTGTGTTCCAGCAGCGGTCTTGATGAGTGCAGTAAATTAGTCAGGATGTGGTTTCCTAAAGAGACAAACGTGTGCATAATTTCTCCATGTACTGGTTTATGGTCCTGTGCAGTGTTCACTGAACTAAAACTGTAGGAAAAAGGTTACAGTGTTTCACTTTGTGTCAGTAGAGGCTGTCAGAAAAATCATGCAGATTCTATATTATGAAAAGGGGTTCGCAACCTGCCATACTTACAATCAGTCATCAGACATCAAAAAGCAGGAATTATATTTTTTCCTTTTTCTCAG
>JAVQKI010203074.1:0-10636 GCA_036025975.1 Nematalosa erebi
GTGAAAGGAATGAATAGTGTCTTATCTATTCTTTTCTTGTTTCTGTGATCTTGCTGTAAAAGAATGTAAAGGCCCTTGTGTTGATGTAACCCATTTTCATTTCAAGGGCTTAGATATTGCCAAGAATAGTTGGTTTTCTGGTTCACATTAAGCATACTTTTCCTGCCTTCCTTCCAGAATCCTGTGTACAATGACAATGTCCTCAGGGCTCAAGTTTGCATGTACAGTAATACTACAACTGAAGTGTCATGCTATGTCATGCCTTCTAATTGTTTAAGAAAATATAAATTTGTATGTGTCTGGCTAAGTGCCCATTGCAAACCGGAAAACCAACATAATTTTGCTTTTGGATGAAAGTGTGATCATGCACATGCAGAAAAAGCACCCTACATTGCTTCAGTACTAGTGTATTGCTTTAAATGCTGTGCCCATTTGTACACACACAGTAATAAATGATTTAATCAGAACTGAATTCGTCTCTACCTCAGTCTGTTAGCATCTGGCTCTGATGACCAGCATGCCATAGTCTGGGATCCTTTCAGACATAAGAAGCTGATCACCATGCACACTGGCCATGCAGCTAACATCTTTTCTGTAAAGGTAGTTATCAATAAATCTCTTGCTTTCCATAAATATTTATTTACTTTTATTGGCAGTTGTCATTAAATTTGGCCGTTTCTGGGATAACGAATCCTACAATTTTATTTGTACTTGGTTAAAGTTGTGATGCTGTCTAGGCATTAATTTGGAAAGAAACTGTCTTAAGTTTGTCTTTCACAAGGTCTGCTTGACTCTCATTGTTATCTCAGGATGCCTCAGAATGTATTGCAGCCACAAAATGTGTCTGACATTTGCCTTGCGTACACCTCTCTCTCTCTGTGTGTGTGTGTGTAGTTCCTGCCTCACTCAGGCGACCGCATCCTAGTGACTGGTGCTGCCGACACAAAAGTGCATGTGCACGACCTGACGGCCAAGGAAACCATCCACATGTTCTCTGACCATACAAACCGCGTGAAGCGCATCGCCACAGCACCCATGTGGCCCAACACCTTCTGGAGTGCAGCAGAGGATGGCGTCATCAGGTAACCTCTTTTCATCACAACGTTGAGTCACATCCATCCATCCCCCGGAGACGTGCTAGACAGTTGACCTGTAAACATGCCTCTGGCTGTACCTCAATCATTTCCGGGGTGCTTGTGTGTCCTCTTGTCTTTCCCCTCTCCTTCCATACTAATGCGCCCTTAGGGACGGTGGCATTCAGCAACCTTGGGACTGTGTGCAAGGTTTGATGCGTTTTGCTTAGGTTTCCTGATGGGGTGCAGATGTTTGGCTGGCTGCGGGCTATGGTAGCCCATCAGGGGGGTTAGACGGGGGGGGGCGCTGGCAGTGACCGATGTGGGGATGGCGTGTATGCAAGGCCCCTCGGGTCCAAGGCAGTCCCAGAGCCTGTCCGTCCACAGCAGTGTGCTCAGCGGTGTAGTGTGCCTCATGTGTGGAGGACACGCAGTCCTTCAGATAGAAATGTCTGTGCAAATGGACTAAAGGGTTTAACATGAACGTGTAGTCTGGTTGTCACCTGGAAATGCATATACAAATATTAAAAGAAGTAGAAGCCCTTTTGCCATCTGATCTTTGCTCAACGTTGCTTACTTGAATCCAGGAATCTATAGTTTTCAGTGAAGTGGAACTTCTATGGGACTTTGTCCAAGACCTGCATTAAACCAGTTTCTCAAACCAGTCAAAAAATATTGGACTTGTTAGTTCATTCATTTGTAATTTCTTTATTTCTGTTTTCCTTACTAACTAACTTAACTTATTTTATTTGTGTCTAAGGACATTTATATTTATGTTCTCTTTTATCCATTTCTTTCCTGCTACAGGCAGTATGATTTGCGAGAGAGCAGTAAGCGCTCTGAAGTACTCATTGACTTAACAGAGTACTGTGGTCAGCTGGTGGAAGCCAAGTGCCTAGCGGTGAATCCGCGTGACAACAATTACCTGGCGGTTGGAGCGAACGGACCCTTTGTACGACTCTATGACATCAGGATGATTCACAATCATAGGTGAACAAGAGAAAGAGCATTATCTTATTCACAGATGTACTTTTTTCAGATTACAATATGCTTTATAACAGGATAAAGTAGATTTACATTGCAAATTGTATGTCATCGATTATGTACCATTTATATACAAAAATTATATACCATTTGATATATCAATAGTTTGCAACAGACTAGTCAATTTATAGTATTATAATGCATTGACAAAGAACTGTAGAACACAAACGCCAGAATGCTGACTGCTCCCTTTCACTGTTTTTTAAAATAAGACAAATGACAACTGCTCAGAAACAATAACTGCTCATTTGCTCTAGCCACTGTTAGCGCTCATGTATGAGCATGCAGTGACCTCCATGCTGCTTACTAGGCATGTGCTAAATGCTGAGAAGTAAAATGAACTAAGATGACTGGCTACAAAATGAAACAGTAATGGAACACACTTGTATGCACAACTATAAAGGGTGATGTTTTCCCAATGGATTTGTGCAATGACATATGTGCATTAACAGGAAGGAATCTTTATTTGATATGCAGTAAGATATCACATCATGTTTGTATTTTCAAAGCACTGTCCTTTGTGAATTTCTGTTCGTAAAAATATTAGGAGTCCTCAACTTAATCCAGATATTTTGATGGTTTCTCCAAAATCTGCCTGTTAGGAGCCTTTAATAGATTTGTTTTCAAATCCAGTGGGCATCTGGAATGTTCAAGTTTATGAAAAAACATATACCGTATCAAATGGTACAGTTATATTACTTTTTCCAGAAAAGAGGACACTATTGTCAACACCCTATCCATTTTCTGCGTCCTCACTCTTGATCATCCTCTTTCCTTAACAAACAGGAAGTCCATGAGCCAGCATCCCACTGCCGGTGTGCATACATTTTGTGAGAGGCGGAAGCCTATTCCTGACGGAGCTGGGCAGTATTATGTTGCAGGTGAGACACTTGGATGCCCCTTCAGGTAGTTCTTGGCCATATGACCAATATGTCATGTCATGTCATGTCATGTCATTGCTGGCCCATGCCCATGGCCTCATGTCCTGAAGTCTGTGTGCATTCTGATATAAGTGTGCTATGTTCAGGGACCTTCTATGGTGTGGTGAAAGCCCTCATGTGTATATATTTGTCTTTTCCGAGCTGCAAGTGCTGTACTTAACTACCTACAGTACTACCTACTACAGTCTCTCTTTCCGCTGATTGTGTTTTGGTTGTCACCTAGATTCACCCTAATCTGAATGTAAATGTAGTAAATACTTTTACTCTTTTAGGGATAAACCACTATTTGGGGAAATGCACAAATTTTCCACCTACCTTGAGTTAAACAATTGAGTTGTACCTTTCTCCAGTTCATCCAGCCGTTATCTGAGTCAAACGGTAGCACTTCTAGCACTTCTATTGGCATTTGGCTCAAAAGTGACTGAGAATTCCTATAGTAGAAAATGAGTGGTGTATCCTTTTAATTCAGACTGGAGAAAAGTTGCAGCTAAATGAATAGATGTAAATATTTATTGATTGATTGTTTGTTTTGTTTTGGGTTGCAGGTCACCTCCCTGTGAAGTTGCCGGACTACAATAACCGTCTTCGGGTGTTGGTGGCCACTTACGTCACGTTTAGTCCTGATGGCACGGAGCTGCTGGTCAATATGGGCGGAGAACAGGTACACCAACTCTGATAGTTGTTAAATAATTTCTTTCTCTTTTAACTTATTACCATGGTTACATATCCCATTATTAACAATAATACTAGTTATGATGACACTGTACATTATGGGATTATAATACAACATAAAAGAGTGGTCTTGGGTTGAGTTGTGGAGTAGGTGAACAGCACTCTCATGAAATGTTAATGTGATGTTTCTAGGTTTACCTGTTTGACCTGATGTTCAAACAGAGGCCGTACACTTTCCTACTTCCCAAAAAGTGCCAATCATTATCAGGTACTGTGTGTGTGTGTATGTATGTGTGTGCGTGCGTGCGTGTGTGTGTGTGTGTGTCTGCGGGCGTACGTGTGTGTGCATGTGTGTGTTTTCATAAATAGTGTTGGTGTGTTTATGTGTGGGGTGAAATTCTCCTCCCTTTTTGAAATGTCCCCACAGAGGTGCAAAATGGAAAGACTACCAATGGAGTCACCAATGGCATCCATCTGCCAGCAAGTCGCCTCCGGTTCTCTGACGGCAAGAACAGGTAACATTTATTTTTTGTTTAGTTTTTTTCTGTATCACATATTCGATTTGGTACACAAAAAAAATAGAAGTGTATGTCAAGGTGTGGTAGCACAAATAATCTCAACAAGAGGTACTTGATATGCCACTTAGCAAAGTATAATACTAATTCATTGTATCCAAATCTTAACTTCTTTTCCCTTTTCGTCCTTGTCTCTCTGTCCTTCTTACTTTGTATTCTCTTCTGTCTCTTTCTGTCTTTTGTCTTTGTTGTCTTCTCTTTTCCCTCCTTGTGTCCCTCTCTTCCATTCTCTCTTCTTCTGTCTCCATCTTTCCCATGTCTCCTTCTCTCCTTGTCGGACGCCTACCTGCAGTGGCTCCAGCGACCTGCCCCCTCACCTGGAGCGGATAAAGCAGCAGGCCAACGACGCCTTTGCCCGTCAGCAGTGGACTCAAGCCATCCAACTGTACAGCCTAGGCATCCATGAGGCCAGCCGCAATGCCATGCTCTATGGCAACCGTGCAGCAGCCTACATGAAGAGGAAGTGGTAAGCCCTGTGAAATGACTAATTTTTTCGGAGTATGTTGCCACCAGAAATATTGTCTTTGTAAATCAGCCTGCTTGTCATGACATTGTACATATGAGATCATTTCATATTTTAGTATTTGTATTTTATGTTTCTTTATGTGAAACCTTGGCTGTCATGAAAATCACTTTTTAAATAAAATGTAGCAGTAGTAGTAGTTGTGGTAGTATGATGTATAAAATGCAAACTGGTGCGATGTGAATATAGTTGACTGACGTTTGATCTAAAATCTGTGTGTGTGCATGTTCTGCCCAAGTCACCTATGTTCCTATGCTTAGATCAGTGAGAGGTGGTGATTCTAGAACACTGAGTAATGATCATCACAACGCACATTATTTGTACCATGTGAGACACATATCTTACAGTACTTATGTAAACAAGCCCCTGTCGGTATATCATGGATGATGCAATATGGTCAATCCCTATCCATGGAAGATGTTTTTAATGCATGCAGGGATGGCGACCACTATGACGCTCTGCGGGACTGCCTGAAGGCCCTGTCTCTGAACCCCAGCCACCTAAAGGCCCACTTCCGGCTGGCCCGCTGCCTCTTTGAGCTCAAGTATGTGGCCGAGGCCCTTGAGTGTCTGGACGACTTCAAAGGCAAGTTTCCTGAGCAGGCGCACAGCAGTGCCTGTGACGCTCTCGACAAGGACATCAAGGCCGCACTCTTCGCCAAGTCAGATTCATGTGAGTTATATACTGTGTTAACCAGTATGTTAACATACATGAACATTACTTTCAGTGAACTTTACACTAACACTGTGGACAAAACACCATGTCAGAAAAGTTTAAAGTAAAGTGTCAGTCAGTACAGCAGGATGTTAATAATACTATATCTATGTATTGCAAAAATCAAGTGCATTTACTTTGTTCAATTTTTAATGCTATCACTGTATATGTAGTAATTATAATGTACAAGGGAAATTTGATAATGTTTATGTATTTACTACGAATCAAGCGGACGACAAGAAGGGGAACAGCTCAATCCGTTTCCACAACTTCAGCCGGAAGGAGTCCATCCTGGAAGACGAGATAGTACTACGAGAACGCAGCTATGACTATAAACACCGCTACTGTGGCCACTGCAACACCACCACAGACATCAAAGAGGCCAACTTCTTTGGCAGGTCAGTGTCACACCTAGCTTAAGAAGAGCAGCCCTGGCTTATGCAGTTTAAAGCAGTATTCTGCTTCGGTTATGCAGTGTACACACTTTACACCTCCATTAATGTGTGTTAAGGTATTCAGTTATAGGCAACTGTACTTCTTTTTGTTTGAAGACGTTTTACCTTTCATCCAAAAGGCTTCTTCAGTTCTGGCTGATTAGTGTGTGTGTTTGTCCGTTGGTCTCATCCCCCTCCAGCAAAGCGCAGTATATTGTGAGTGGCTCAGATGATGGCTCCTTCTTCATCTGGGAGAAGGAGACGACCAACCTGGTGCGCATTCTGCAGGGTGACGAGTCCATAGTGAACTGCCTGCAGCCCCACCCCAGCTACTGTTTCCTGGCAACCAGTGGCATTGACCCTGTGGTGCGGCTCTGGAACCCCAGGCCAGAGGTAAGCCCCAGACTGTCTCGCACACCTAAATGAAATTAATAATATATTTTTTTTTTCCAAACCATATTTCCTAGATTTAGCATGGTTGCTATCGAAATGTCTTCATTTACACATTTCTTTTTATTTCAAAAATCCTTACTTTGCATTGAATTATGTACTGCGCATAAACCACCAGGGGCATCATATTGTGTTACCCTTAGCAGTTGCTGCCCTCTACCCTTGCCATGCCATGTTTGATTTGAACTCGCTGTTATATGTTTCATTGCTCAGTGGAGCGATTTGTCAAAATATTATCAGTAGAAAATTAGTCATGACTGAGCAGACGTTGCTGACTTATTTATGATGAAAGAAAAATCTTGTGCTTACGTGTTGTCCTCACATCTGTCCCCAGTCAGAGCGGGAGAACGGGCGCGTGGTGGAGGACATGGACGGAGCGGCTCAGGCCAACCAGCGGCGCATGAACGCCGACCCCCTGGAGGTGATGCTGCTGAACATGGGCTACCGCATCACGGGCCTGAGTAGCCGCGGGCCAGAAGGCTCCGACGA
Organism: Nematalosa erebi; assembly: GCA_036025975.1. Classification (NCBI taxonomy): domain Eukaryota; kingdom Metazoa; phylum Chordata; class Actinopteri; order Clupeiformes; family Clupeidae; genus Nematalosa; species Nematalosa erebi. The sequence goes on from JAVQKI010203074.1 coordinate 6,916, forward strand.
GGAGGACAGCTCCGAGGGCCAGGTGCAGTGCCGGCCCAGCTAGGATTAGCACCACTCGGGGCAGCGCCGCTGCTGCTACCGCCTGCCGCTCCGCCAGGGTTTCTAAAAACAATAGAGCAAAGACAAGACACAACAAAAACCCACACCTGTACCCACAGCCAGCCCGACACACACCTCCCTCTCATGGCCAGCGCAACGAGGCGGGGGCTCTAAGTCAGACGAGACGACCAGCCACCCGACGCCACCTCCGCTCGGGCTTCCTGTCCCTCGCCACGTCCTCATCCCAACCCCTTATGTTTGTGTGCGTGTGCTTTGTGTAAAAAAACAAACAAAAATGCAAAGCTAATAGCAACAGTGAAGCAGCAACAGCACCAGTGTAGGTGTTTCTTCTTTTTTTGTGACTGTTTTTGTTTTGGATTTGACATTGTTACCTCATATGCACCTCACCCTCCACTCCTCCCCCCTCTCTTAAATGAGGAAGGAGTGAGTGGTACCAGGAGTTTCTTACCCTCCTGTCACGTGCATCATCCATCACGCGGAGGTAAGGGTGGGGTGGGATGGGCTGGGAGGGCAGACTAGCCACAGGGTACGGTGAAATTTGGGGTAGGGGCATTCAAGGTGAGGATCACCTGTTGGGCTAAGGGGTTAGGAAAGTGGTAAAGAGGTATGTTGCTGGCGTGGAGTGGCGTGGCATGCGTGGCGTGGCGTGATTTTATCAGGTCAGCCTGCTGCTGCTACTCCATGCTGTTCTCAGAAAGAGAGCGAGATCTCTGTGTGAGTCCGCACCCCGCCAGAGTCCTCCCGCTCTCCACTCTGCACTCAACAACGTCAAAGTAGACACTTTAACATACATGGCACACCCTCACCTCTGTCACAACACATTCACTAGCATAGGAATGTACAGAGGGCCCATCTCTCATACTTCACTGGTAGTGTGATTGGCACTTAGAGGGATGGACAGGTTCAAAGTGACGTTCCAAAGTCGGTTTTCCACGCAGTGATGGTGAGTTCTTTGGTCAGAGGTGTTATGGATGCATATTTTCATCACCAGCATGGTGTTTCCAAATTAAGGTGTGGCTCCATAACAGTGGATGGAGAGGGCATACACACTTGATGTGATTTCAGTTTCAGGCTGGGGATCGCCACATGTCGTAATAGCGACAATTGGGCTGTGAAGGACTGTTTGGGAGAAAACAATGAGCCTAACTTAATTCAAATTATTATTTGTATTTCAGATTTTTTTTGTTTTGTCCTCCTTTTGGTTTTTGTTTAGATTTTTTCTTATTAAGAAAAAAAAATCTCAGTGTTACCAGTAGTGTGAAACCTGGATTTTCATTTGTTCAGACATTTGCAAAGTATTGACAGAGTAGGAATGAGCATCAGAGGAAAGAACCTCTGCCTATTTAAAAAAAAAAAAAACCCTGTCAGTGCCCTGGGTTTAGTGTTGCTGCCGTTATGTCCATTGTCAATAAGTTTAACTGGAGTTTTGAGTGCTTCTCATTGATATGACAAAAAGCGCAAGTACAAAGGTATGCAAAAAAGTGTCATTTTTACAGGATTGACATAAATCAGTGACTGTTACCTTCTGAGAGGGCTTTCTTTTCATGAAGAGCGTCGGTGAATTTCATTATCTCATCTCCCTAAAAGTGTGAGACAGGATGGAAATGGAAAAGACGAAGCCTTGAAATCATTTATGGAGTTGAGAGGGAAATTGTGATCATTCTATGTTCTCTGGCATAATTTGTTTAAAAAAAAAATTGAAGAGAAATTGATGAATTACAAAGCTTGACAGCTTTTTTATACAATCACACACACACACACACACACACACACACACACCTGCACCAACCCACAGGAAAAATTAGCTGTTTACAGCATTTCTGAGAACCCTTAAATCTCATGTGCATTTAACAGCTTCAAATGATTTCAGGGGTGATTATCTGTCCTTTTTTTGTCTTGTTTGCTCTTTGAGACCCTTCTGTTGGTAAAGTACAACCATTGCTGTTGCCCCCCACACAGTATGCAGGCAAGCTGTTTGTGTGGAGCTATAACCAGCCCGAAGCCGACTTCTTGATACATTCTCCTCCAGCTCGGCAAAGCCCTAGATTTAGGAATCGGCAGTGAAGACAAAATGGAAAAATATTTGCTGGCTGAGCATTTAGTCAAAATAAGGCTTCCATATATATTTCTTCAGTAAGATTTCTTTTTTTTTTTTTTTCGGTTTAACTTTTGATTTCCTTTTGACAATTGTCACTCAGTTTGCAACCAGAGAGGAATAATAATAAAAACATATATTGTTGAACAGTACTATTTTTGTGTAGTGCATTTTCCTTTCGTCTGGTTTATTATCCGCATCAAGGAAATTATATTTTTCTTTCTGTCTGTGTGCAAAATAACTCGAAAGGTACTTCAGGGATTTGGATAAAATTTTCACACAACCTGGATATTAAGACAAGGAACAGGTGATTCAAATTTGTTGGTGATCCAGAGCACATTCTGGAATTTGTATTTTGCATCAGTGATCCTATATTGCCTTTGCAGACGTCTTTGCTGTCCAAGTGCTCTTCTAGTTTTCAATGTGGCAAATTCATTGAATAAGTGACCTAAATGAGCAATGTCATTCTCATAGTACCACTGTGAAAAAACCCATGGTTTGTCTTAATGTTTTCTGCTTCACATGAAGAAAACCCAGTCTATTGGAAGGTCATGTGAAAAATTCCTTCTTTATTGGTTGTATTGTGGAAGTAGGAAGCATACCATCATAGTATGGTTTCCTTTGCACAAGGCGAGTTGTCCTCTTGAAGAAGTGACGGAGTATGCAAAGGTGCTGCGTACAGTGTGCCATTTTTCCCTTCTTGCTTGTATGCCCTCACTCTGCTGGATGGATTACCCGGAGTCGGTGAGTAAGCTTGGCTGCCCTGATGTTCCCCCTGCTTCGGCGCATGATGATGAACGCGGTGTGCCCATATGGCTCCCTCGTCATTTCTCACCACCCCGGCCCTTCTGCTGAATAGCTTGTTTTTCATGGCGCTTGTGATGCATCACCTGTCACTGTGGGCTGGAGGAGGGGAGTGCAGCGTGTGGCGACCCCCTCTGCTGGCCCACATACGACAAGAGAGCTCAACACAACTCTGAGCTTGGTCTGGCCAAGTGGTGTGCAGTGAGCTTGGTTTGCACTCAGCGGCTGTTATGACTAAAATGTCGCTTCCGGTCTCTCTAGTTTCTGTGTAGCCATGTGGAAGAGCGTGTGTGTGTGTGTATATGTGTGTCTGCTTCTAACTTGCATTTATTTTTCTCCCCACCCACAAACACATGCATACACACACACTTTAGCAGTCTCTGCCCTCTACCCACTGCCATGCCGAGGACTGGCGCTCTGCCCAGATCCTCCACCTGCGCCCCAGTTTCCACCTCTCTGATGGGCGCTGTGGAACTGAACATGCCTCACCAAGGACTAAACGTCAGAGATGATGAGGCAAAGCAGCATGGAATCCCAGAACATGAGAGATGAAGTAGAGGGGACAAAATAGGATAGATAAGCAGGCAAGGGGTGCAAGCGGGATAACAGAATAGGCCAAAAATGCATAGTTTCAGCCCTTAGTATTTTTGGCTAATCCAAATCAGAGTAGTGTAGCACTAGCCAACCTTTTGTAAATTATTGAAATTGAATACCTTAAAACCCAACTGTTAGTGTTTTGTTTTTGACGTAACAAACCTATGG
>JAVQKI010203119.1:0-10509 GCA_036025975.1 Nematalosa erebi
CCGATCTTAGTTTCTTCACAGTAACAGCTTGGTTTGCATCTGTTCTAGTATTAATGGCTTACTGGATTGATGATTCAGTTTGAGTGAACTGAACCCGTACTGCCATACTGGTAGCGCGTTTTTAAACTAAAAGCAGTTCAGGGTGTTCTTTATACAGTATATATATATATATATCTGTGGTATGACAGACACCTTGTTGTTTGACTGTGCCAAATAAATCAATTTTATCTTGGGTGACCAGCTTGGTGGAGCCAGGACTGGTGTATTTGTAGAGCTAAAAGAACATTTATTGCTCTCGCCATGTTATACATGCCCACACTGGAGAATGCAGAGTTCATCATGTCAAGGTCCAGTTTTAAGGCTATAGTGGAGATTAAGACAGAGCAAACCTTTTTGTAACACAAGACTGTCTAAGTCTCAAGTGCAAGTAATAACTACATAACTATTAAGTGAACTCAAGTTTCATATCCCAATGTGCAGACATAGTTCATATGACTTCTACACGCAAGATGATAAGTGGAAACCTCAAGTTCAAGTTTTTCCAAGAATGGATTTTTATCTTTGAATAAGTAATTGCCTAAGTACCTCCAGATTTACAAATAAATATTGTGCAGGTGAATCTGTTGGATCTGCATTAGACTATTTAAATAGCCTAGTGAGATACAAGCGGGGGGTGACTCCATTTTATCCAAAGCCAGACTTTTGGCAGCCGTTCTTTCAAACTAACACTGAGCAAATGTCTTCCCTTGTTAGCTTATGCATCACATCCAACTAGACTTCTAGGCAACCCAACATGGGCTATACATTAGCACGTGCTCATTCACATTTTGCAGTAGAGGCATGTATGCACAGATGTCTTTGCACACACTCACATACAGATATACACGAGAGGCAAAAAGCATCCATATAAGGCGGGGGGAGAAGAGGGCTGGATATGAGAGGTGTGTGGCTGTTCATGAGCTCCTCTTATCCTCGTCTGAAGGGGAGAACTTTCCGTGTGTACCACCAGGCACAGCAGCAGTCACTTTCCAGAATCAGTTCATCTCTGCTTGCTGCCAGCCAGCACACATCACGCACACGTCCATCTGCGCTCCTCTCCGATCCATCCGCCTGGCAGTCCATGCGTATTCATCGTCATCAAAGAGCTTTGGCACTGACGTGCCCCTCAGAGGCAGAAGGGGGCTTTTATTTGGAGAGGGAAGGACGTGTGTGTGTGTGTGTGTGTGTATGTATATATGGGGGGTGGGGGGGAGTGTGTGTGTGGGTGGGTCCTTTTCACTCGAAAGACATAAGATTGGCTGGTGTCTGGGAGAAGAAATTAGATATTGTTTAGCTTTTACAGACAAAAGGAGATCATTGTATAATCAACATAATACAGTATCTGTTAAAAACTGGTCATATGTTATAGATCATTACAAAGAATTATGGGAAAATCAGATGGAATGAGGTAAGATGTGTGTAATGATGAGAACTCTCCCTCTGAGGTACCTTGGGTCTGTTGCTCCTGCTCGCCTCTTCAAGGCTTTTGTGCCAGAGGATGGCCGAGAACCTGGAACTTGTCTGGAACTTGTAAACATTCCCTGAAGAGAGAGAGAGAGCGAAGAATGATTTAGTGTTCGGAAAGGCAAAAGGGAAGCTCGCTCTCTGTCCCTCCCTTTTTTTTTTCTCTTCCGAGTTCTGCTGTTTGGTTTGACCTTCTGGGTTAACAAGGGGAACCTCTGACAGTGATGTCATTATGTTTTTATATGGTGGGAAAAGAGAGCAGGTTTCACATTGCTGCTTACTCTGCATTAGGATGGGTCCAGGCCTCACCTTTGTCTGGGTCGTTCAACTGAAAGATGTTGGGTCTTGCCGGGTTGTCTGGCAGAACCGCCATCCAGCCAATCACGGACACTGTTTTACAGGGAGCTGATTTGTACTGCAGAAGAAGCCCACATAAGCCAGCATGACATCAGTCACATAAGCATAATAACAGACCCACACATGCAGGGTTACAGAGGGCTTGCAGTGAGCCTCTGCATGCACAAATCTCACACATTAAACGGCATGTTATTAGTGTCTCCTTGTGTTTACTGCACCAACGGCGTTTGACTTGCGAGTGATGCAAAAGTGTCACTTTTGTTTGAAGCTAAACTGATTGCAATAAATGTTCATGGCATTCAGACACGCTACTCACATGCTTGCGCTCCGTGGCCCGCAGTGCTTTGGTCCCGTAGAGGCTAAGGGTCGAGCCGGAGAGAGACGCCCAGTACCGTGTCCATGACGACAGCTATACATCAGAGTTTGGATAATAACACAGTCAGTCAGTTTACCTTTGCGGTAATGAGCTCACCAGACAGAGCTGAGAGTGGATCTGGGCCAAAATAGTCAAGTGAGCTTCAACTGTACACATAAGGATTTTCTCATTGACAATCAGGGTTAACTCAACAAGGCTCTGGTAGCACACAATTTTGCCCCCAAATTGGAAAGAATTCACACTTTTAGGACAAAAATGGCTTGATACATGCACAACTTCACAATTAAGCACAAGTTTTAAGTATTAAGTATTAAATTTAAAAGTAGCATCAAAGGTGTCTTAACCTGCATTTCATGGGTGCAGATGAAGCGCAGCACTTACCCTGGGTTTCTTGCCCCGCTTAAGCATAGTCTTCCGTCTCAGGGGACCCTCCATGGTAACACTGCCCGATTCGGAGGCTCCGCACATGGCATCCACTTGCGAGGGGCTGATGGAGGGACAGGAAAAACCAGGCTGGTTGTATTTAAGAAAGCTCTGACATTCTATAGGTATAAGGGTGCTGAAGATGATCGAGCTGATGAACTGACGTCAAGCCAAGAGCTGACACATCTTAATGACGAGGTGTGTGTGTGTGTGTGAGAGTGTGCTTGTGTCTGTGTCTGTATGTGTGTATCTGTCCATATGTATGCGTATGTACAGTATGCGCGTAAGTGTGTGTGTTTGTTTGTTTGTGTGTGTGTGTGTGTGCATATGTGTGTGTGTGAGAGAGCGTGTGTGAGCAATGCCAATGGACGTATTATTATTCTACAAGGTTATACGCAAGAAAAGGGGAAATGATCACCCATGACTGGATGACTGTATAAAAAGAGCCCAGACCGGTGATCAGATGTTTGGTGGAGGGAACGGTTGGCAGCAAGCAGGGTGGAGGTTTGAGGGGGTGAACTGTGGAGGTTTGTGTTTCCCTTTGGGAAGTGCTGGCAGTGGTGCATTTGAATGACTCATTCATCTTGTGCCAAAATGACAAGTGGTTAAATGCTGATGAGAATCAGGCCTGTGTTCTCCATTAGACATTGAGATTCTGTTTCTCTGCCACAGGCCAAAACCATAGATTAGGGTCAAAAGTACACTGGTCACCATATCCACATCAAGCCCACCACCAACACACGGCAAGACCCAGAAAATGTCCCACAAACTCATTTTGGGGAATAAAGATTCATGCTGGCACATAAGGATGCCTGCCTGGATTCCTAGTCAGCGAGGCCTAAGGACAAACTACATCATCCAAACTACAGGGGAAAGAAAGGAGTGGTTGAGCAGCAAAAGAAAAAGTGGCAAAAAGAAAGAGAGACAGAGAGAGAGAGAAGAGGAAGAGAGAGAGAGAGAGAACGACAGAGAGGGCATGCAGATATGGCTGATCGTGACCCCCAGCCCCAGGATGAGTGACCCTACTGGCATGACCTTTGACCCGCCACCTGGAGGAGCACTGTACCTGTAGATATAACTGCAGCTCTTGGGGGGCAGGCGTGGGGGGACCCTCCAGTTGGGGCCTAGAGTAGCGTACATGCGCCCCCTGTTCACACACGGGTTGTCAAAGTCAGTCTAAACTACCCCAAATTCTACCCCAAAAAACTTAGCTCACCAGAGGGACCAAATTTGAACATATTTACTATTTAATTGTTGAGGTCACCAAAGCTTGTATTATATATACATACAAAAACATCAAACACATACAAAGACATCAAACATTGCTTTTTTGTTTCTTTTAAATCAATAGATGGTACAACATTAACAGATCAAATGTAAGACGATTGATCAAGCTCACAACATCAAAACATAAAAAAGGAGCAGACATGAAACACAAAAATGTCAGCATCTCACCTCTCTACTCCTGATGACAAGTCTTCATAGAAGGAGCTTTCACTGCTGTCTGCAGAGAGAGAAACAAAAACCACTGAAGAACCACAATTTGGCTGTGGTGGATGTACCACACAATAATCTAATTCTATAAAATGTACAGTTATGTTTTTTAACATGAGAAACATCACATCCTCGCATCTCTTTGAAGAAATGAAGAAAACTTAAGCTGACCCAGTGATAAGCCATTGGTGAAGGATGCGTTGGCAGGGTTGTGTCTGGCAGGACTCTGAGACTCCAGGAAGCTGTCGTCCAGCAGGTGGCGTGCTTTCTCAATAGGGAACGTGGCACTCTTGCTCTCTACAACGCCAAACTGATACATCATACTGGTAGAGAAAAAGAGAAGGAGGGAGGACTCTGATAAGCACTGAAAGATCAGGAAATGTACGAGGTTAGTAGGACAATTATGAATGTATGTATTTAAAGGCTTTTGTGATGGAGACCAACTTGTTGCCGAGGCTGTGGCTCTTCCTGTGGCGAGACGGGGGAGGGGTGGGCATGTAAACAGCCACGGACGCGTCTGGGCAGGTGGGCCTGCGGCGGTTGTACCTCACAGAAGCAGACACCTCAGAGGGACCTGGGGAATAACAGACAGGGTTGAATGCATACGTGTTGGTCAGCCTCAGCTGTGCATATTCCCCTTATTGTGTGAAGAAAATTTCACACAAATCCAGGAGGTGATGAGTTTCCCAGTTACAATTCTAAACAACATGCTCTTAATGATGCAAGCCTCAGAACCGCATAAGAATATCCAGACAGCATGGATGCAGTACCACACAATCTACTGAGACTGTGGTCTGCAATTATCCTGTAACAGAGTTATTTATTATGGACTGGATTACCTGCTGATAGCCAAGTCAGATTTCCAAAATGCAGTGCAGTCTGCATGACTTGACTGACTCGTGACCTGACTGTCTAATTGATACATTGACTCATGATTGACCTATCCTCCACGGGACCACCGCTGAGGCAGCAAAACTCAGGTTGCCTTAGAGACACATCGGGTAAGAGGCAGCCTGTCCAACTCTTGGGAAGGAAAAGTAAGCAATCTCGTGACAGCGAGAGTAGTAACATGATTGTATTCTGGACAAATGAGTCACTGGTCTCCGGGTCACAGCGAAGGAAATACTCAACATCATTTCTGAATAGCAGACTCAACAGCACCTGTGTTTTTGTGAACGCAGGGCAGCTGCTCGTCATCCTCAAACAGTGTCCAGCCGCTGGAAAATGAACAACCTAACAATGACCTAGCTCCTCAGCAATCAGAGCAAAACATGTCTCTGCTTCTTTTAACTTGTTTCATCAAATATTTTTTTGTAAACTAGATCATGAAGCATGAAGTTCTTAACTTGATTCTTTATCGAACATAACATAAGCGGCATAAAGTCACGTACACTGAAAGACAGCATGTTAATTTTCAGAAACAATCTGTTCCTCCAGTTCATTCTGTTGCTATGACACAAGGACTACATTCAGAATAAATTCATCATGGCTCGGTTAAACACACACGGCCCGCTGGGAAATGTTGTCATTTCCCCTGCAATTATGCCTACAAGTCTGTTTGAAACATGAAGGGGGTGCTGAAACACATGGGAACCCATAATTCATTGCTTTACACATCCAGCCCAGCTCTCTTGAACAGCCTTTGCCTGAGTGGGTACAGAGCTGGTCTCCAGCACACTTACTCACTGTTCTGGCCTCCTTTTAAATGTCTGTCACACAGGTAAGCCTGAGGGGTGTGCTTTCATGGGCGAGATACCAGGCAGGCTGTTAAAAACAGGTCTGAAATATGTCTCCATAAAGCTCAAGACAGAACGTCTGTACAGGCTACCACGCATGCCAGGTGGGTGACCTATGACACAAAAGTGTGTGCTGAGGAAGCAGTCTATCCTGCAGCAAGCCCCTTTTTAACAATGTCAAGCTGTCATGCATTGACGTAGACATATGTTTCCGTTTTTTTTCTTTGTGTTTCCGTTTTTATTTTTTTCCCCGTCTTCCCCAAAAGCTGAATTCAGTGTCACTGGGTCATATCTTACAAGTGGTTCAGAAGCCTACTTATGACTTACAGTGCCTGGTTACTAAAGGGTAAAAGCTGCCGTTTTAAGAGTAGTAGTAATATTATTTCAGCATGTTCACTTGAGACAGTTTGTATGTGTGTGTGTGTGTGTGTGTGTGCATGCGTGCGCACGCTGTGTGTGTGTATCTTATGAACAATCAGAGTATGCTGAATGAGGTCATCAGTCTATCAGTCTGTATTTAAAGTCATAAATTGAAAAGACACAGATTCCCGTGGAACGTGTCCATACATTACAGTCTGTATGAACAGAGTTTTCCATCACCCTGCGGGTCCTTCTGTTATTGCGTCTCCCCCAAGGAGCTTTTGTTTTCTCTGACTGACACGCAAGACTAACTGTATCAGCCAGGTTACCTCAGGAGGTGCCATTTTAAACAACAGCACTTTTCTAAGTGCAAGCATCTTATGAAACTTATGAAACTGTTACACTAAACAGGGCTGTGAAATGGACTTAATATTTGGTGCATATTGTGTGTGTGTGTGTGTGTCTGTGTTTGAGAGAGTGTATGTGAGTGTGTGTGAGTGTGCTCATGCGTGTGAGTGTTTTTAAGTAATTTTATTCTAAAAAGAGCCAACTTGTCACTTTAAACTCCCTCAGCTCACAGTGATGATTACTCTCCCAGATGTTGAGGTCCCCCTTGACCTCAACTGTGACCTTGACGTTATCCGTCTCTCTCTAACCTGCTGCCTACACATCTTCCATATCTTCCAGAGTCTGATCTGGTTTAAGCATTCAGCAAAGCTACTGTTTTACAGACAACCCTGCATCACAAAATTCACTTTTTGTGATGCACAAAACTAGTGAATGCTGGGTGCAGGCAATAATGAAATCTGTACAAACTCCACTGTACAGGTCCACACAGCTCACCAATAAAATCTTTCTGACCTACACTCAGCTAGAGTGGGTTTGCACATGGCCATGACTTATGTGCAGTCACCAATAAATAAGGTACAGTACCTTTATCCACATTAGAGGTTCAAGGCATAGATAGACAAACACACATATGCATATACACATGCACACACAAATACATGCATGCACACACACCCAAACACACACGCGCACAAAAAAAGTGTATTGTGACTATGTGCCGCTCTTGGCGATCTCTCCACTCCACACCACCACACCAACTGCGGCCCACAGCCAAACAGGAGGAGCTGATTGGTCATTCCTGGCAGCTCTGTGTCTCTGACAGAGGCTTCGCTATGGAAACACTGCCTGTTTGTCATTAGCGCACACACGTTCCCTCGCTCACTCCGTGCCTCCCTCTCCCTCCCTCGCTGCAGCTCTCGTTGCTTTCTGAAGACCAGAGCAGCTCAAGCCGAGGAAGGGAGAGGCTATCCATTGCTTCTCTACAGCAATGTTTTGAAGAAATGTATGAGTGAGACCTCTTGGACCATCAAAAACCAGGCACATTACAAACTGGGTCTATAGGACAACAGTGTGCATTCTCTGCAAACGCAGTAACTTTAGCTCACTCATTCTTTCAGTATGGGTATTTAGACCTCAATCCTTGATCACTTGATTTGAAATAATGATGATTTGAATGATCAAACCTGAGACTAGAGTAAACACTCAAAAGGTGAAAATAAGGGGACTGATTCAGTGGTGTGACCTATCCTGCGCTGCCTGTGTTCCAAGCACCATACTTAGGGGTCTTGCCTGTGAAGTCAAGTCACACAACTCTCCTGTCAAAAACATCTGTGCGTGGGTGTGTGTGTGTGTGTACTAATCCTGCTAATTAATGTGTGTACTGTAGCTCTGACACGAGGTCTGCTAGCTAGCTCATTCGATATGGTCAGGACTGGAACATAAACGCCACTGCACAGACTCGCTTTCAGACGCAATGCCACACAGTCTGGTTTGCCTCACTCTGACCGCGGCCCTTGCGGAGGTCCGCGTGTTGCACTACCTCATCTTTTTGGCCGTGCCCCGGCAACATTTGTGCCTCTGCTCGTCCAGCACAGTCAAATCATGTTGCATAACAGAATCTAAAGTAAAAGGATTTTGGACAAGACCTACGTCCACGTGAGCTGAGCTTGTACAAAACAGACTGAAGCTTCACGGATGGATCCTCATGGCAAAAGACTGTGGAGCTCTCGGACTGAAAGCTGTTCACTGCACAGGTCATTGCCACACAGGGAAATCTATAACAGCGGTTCTGGGACAGTCAATAGCAATAACAGTAATGTCGATAGGAAGATTAACGACACCAAAACAAATGGAAATGCCTTCTGGCCAAGCCATTACAGGGAATGTCATTATAGCCAACAGTGGCAATAATCTTGGGGCGGAAAAAATAAACACACATACTCTGAATAGGAAATGATGTTCTGTCATTGTTCATTCAGGCTTGGCAGGAAAATCTGCATACAACAGTTTTAATGGCATTTGCAGGGACTGGTGCTATATTTGGGAATCGTATTAGTTAATCTCGCACCGTCTTTGTTGGGCCAGTACAGCAATTACAACGAAAACATGGTGTCTAAGATATTTCCTGTGGCTCATGGGCTGAGAATAAAATGTGCTGTAAAGTGGCATGGTGAGGGGGCCTGGGTACTGATGACCATGGCAACCGTTTCAAAACAACATACATAGCTCAGTCATGGAGAGCTCTAGCCGCGGCTTTTACATGGAAAAAAGGCATAGGTTACAATCCTCAAGAGCCTTGCTTGGAATGATGAGGACATTAGGCTATTCTCTCTGCATCATTATCGCAAAAAACAAAAAAAAAATGCATGCTGTATGCAGTTTGCGTGACTGGAGCTTGCCGACCCAGTTGGATGCGTTTTACAGTGCTTTTACGTCCCTTTTTCAGAAACGTGATCTTGGCATCACATGATCGGGACGTGCCTAAGAAAAAAAGCGTTTTTTGCTGGATACCACCCTGGTGGAACAGAGTGGGAGTCACACCAGTGATTTGAAAGGGGGAAAAAAAGTGTCTCTTGACAAGCCTGGGCCTCCTATTCTCACCCTGCTACCTCATCCTTCTGAAGCCTCTGAAGTCTCAGCAAATATTAATGTGTGCACACCCCCAACCCCCTCTTTCTTTCCTAACCTCCAGATTTTGGCTCTTAATTCCCCTGGATGCATTCCAACCTTGTTAAGTCACTCCCCAGTTCCTCCAACTTTGCACATAAAGAACTAAGGGGGGTCTGTTTATGTTTGCGCTCACAAATCACACAGAAGGTTTCCCTCAGGTTTCTCTGGGCCATAACGTGGCAACCTCCTGTTGCTTTGAGGACCGTGATGGGTGAGCTTGGTGAAGAGAGATGACTATATGTGCGAAGTTGTTATTTAGGAGTAACGGCTAGCAGGGGACCCTTTGAATGTGGCCTCATGTGTTGTTACAGATTCGCGTCGGAGCTCAGAGGCACCATCGCCTCACCCGCAAGCTCAGAGGAGGGCCTGTCAGATCCATCAGAGTCCTTCAATAACCGACCCCGCGGCCTGCTGTTCCAGATGGACAGTGCACTTTTCTTACGGTGAGAGCACTGCAGCACTGCGAGGGGCACCCATCTACGTAAGATGGTCCCAACCCAAAAGCATGCCATGCAGGGGGGGTTCCCTAAAAACAGGTCATTTGTAGGTTAGCGGTACGACCAATGTACTCTATAGCTTCACAGCTTTAACAGAGTCTCTTGGGGAGGAAGGGGGGGCTGCTTGCTGGAATGATTTATGGCTGAGGATGTGACTCCGAGCTGGTTGGAGGTTTGAGGGACCACATGGACCCAAAGGACCAGCAGGGTTGCTATGTGGCTGGTTGCACACATACACACACACAGCTACAGACACATACTGTAGACACACACACACATGCACACAGATACAGAGAGAGACACACACACACACACACACATGTACAGAGAGAGGTAGACAGAGGGAGAGGGAGAGAGAGAGGGAGAGAGAGAAAGAGAAAGAGAGAGAGACATACACACACACACGCGCACACACACAACCTTTTCAAATAATGTTAGTTCAAGAAACATATGTGTATACAGCAAGCACCCACGTCAGGATTCATGGTTAGATATGCCTCTTGAGGCGCAGACTCATACCTGCAAGATCTTCTTTAGAGGAGGCCATGCGTGGTGAACTATTTCCTGGCTCAATCTTCAGAGACAACCTATAAACCATACAAAGGAAGCAAAGAGATATTCTAAATAAAAGAAATGCACCCCACATTTGTTTCCCCTCAATGTAGCCAAGTACTTTTTATCCTGGATAAATGGGAATCAATATTACAGGCTTCTCATCAACCAATGACTGACTGGTTCTTTACTG
>JAVQKI010203239.1:0-10673 GCA_036025975.1 Nematalosa erebi
AGAGAGAGAGAGAGAGAGAGAGAGAGAGAGAGAGAGAGAGAGAGAGAGAGAGAGAGAGCAGCGATCACTGTCTGCTTGGCCAGCTGACTGCCGCTCTGCCAAGAGCCCTAGTCCCTCTTCACATAGATCCTTGTTAATGCCGACTCCTCATCGATCGCATCCTACCAGATCAGAATCAGATCAGGTCAAATCGGGGTTGCGAGCTCTTCTGTGCATGGTTGTGTGTAGTGTGCATGTATGCGTGTGTGTGTGTGTGTCTGTGTGTGTCTGTGTGTGTATGTGTGTGTGCGGTGACTGTGGAAGGAGAGGGCGGAAGAGGACTGTGTTCTCGGAAGCCAAGGTGTGGTTGAGCTCAGTGGGGTGCTTTTTGTACAGGACTGTAGGCAAGATTGTAAGTTGCTGGAAGGTCAGAAATAAAATGGTGACCTTTAAATAGTGTGTGGTCGTTAATCTGATTCATCTTTGAGCCCTTTGGTTTATTAGACTCCGTTCTGTACTTGCCTGATATTCTTCTCTAGATTGGGGTAGATGTTTCAGTAAGTAACAGAATAATACTTTCTCACCCTTGTTACTCTTTTCTGTTTTTTTAGTTTGTTTGTTTGTTTGGTGTACAGAAACACTTGACCCTGCCTGTAGCTCAAATGGCATTTCCTGAAGATTCACAGCCTTGTAATCTACTGAGGACAGCAGTAGAAAATGTCACTCATTTAGTACAAGGCAAAACCAATCTCCAGAACAGACTCATTTCACTAACAACAATGATGGGTCCTTTGCCAGCATATTGAGGTACTCTGAATTCGTTATTTGATTACTGTCAGTTCATTATCATCTATCTCTTAGATCAAGCTTGTTTGTCCCCTCACAATATTCAGAGTCTTGTTTAAAGAGCAGTACACAGTTTGGCAGCAAAAGATTCCATGTGGTTGAATAGCAGAACTGGCAATCATGCAAGCTCCACTTTTCCACAAACCTGAAATAACTGATTAAGCTTGTATTGATTATTTTTACCTGATTATGACCACAGAAACGGGAGAGGTGGGGTACCACAGAAACGGAGGCACGTAGAAACAAACGGTTTTCACCCACTGAGAGCTCAGAGTCTTACCTTTCAAATGAGTGGTAGTATGTGTCCATAGCTAAAACACAGAACAGACTGTGGCTCTAAAAAAATCGTCAACAATTAGCTAGATTGCTGGCACTCTAGGACATAGCGTCTGATAACAGCGCTGTATTCAAAGTGTTAAGTGACCTTGAGTAGCTTGAAAGGCTCTACAGTTATCATTATTCTTATTATTATAATTGTTATTAATTAGAAGTGTAGACTGAGTGATTTTGTTACAGAGTGGCAATGCCTAGAGGGACCCGAGCCCATTTCCTGTCCATTTCCACTATCCTGCCTGAATTAAATGGTGAAAGCCACATCTGAACCTTTTGAGCAAAAATCCAACGTTAATCAATCCATATCCCTCTTGTTCCAGGTCACCGATCGCTGTTGATAGGAAAAAGAATGTGAATATTTGAAAGAACATAGACCGAATAAGAAAGCAGCCGCTGACAATAACTGAATGGGGCTATTCACAAGTCACTACTCACAATTCAACATTAGCAGCTGCTTCGTTATTCGGTCAATGTTGTGTAAACTTTTTGCTTTCTTTTTCCTACCGACAGCATTGATCTGGAACACCAGGGATATACTGTAGTTTGATTCACACTGAATTTCTCCTTTAAGACGCAGTAAAAGCCATTACATACTGTACGTCCAGTACTGTCCTACCCTGACTGGCTTAGACGGGGGAGTCCGGTGACGGAGACAGCGGTTCATCCTTAGGGTCGCGGTGAGGTATGCTAAGGTTGCGTGTCGTCAGTCATGAGTTACGTCCCCTGTTCGGAGTGTTGCGTAAGGCTAATTGGAACGCATGATGCAACTGAGACATTCACTGAAGGAAAGGAAGAGAGAGAGAGAGAGAGAGAGAGAGAGAGAGAGTCTAAAAGGGGGTTATAAGGTGTGACGGTGTGAAAGAGGTAGAGTAAGTGAAGGATATAGAGAAAGGGAGAGAGAAATATTCTGCGAAAGAGACACACTGTGACTTACTGAGCAAGTGATAGAGAGGGAGAGAGAGTCTGAAAGCAAGTGATGAGGTGTCACTGACTGAGTGAGTGATAGAGAGAGGGAGAGAGAGACGGAAAGGCAACTGACAAGGCATTTCTCCAGTGCAAATCCACCGAGATGCTTCTGTCTGCTGTTTATCTTTGGTGGAAATCAACCCCCCTTGTCTGAAGGCGTCTGAGACAGCCTGAATGGTAATCCTCCCAGTCCCAGCTCAAGACCTTCAATATACAAAAAGGAAAGACTTGTAAAGAAAAAAAAAACAAGAAACAAAGGAAAATATGTCACTTTTCCCAAGGATGGGTATCTACAGGGCCCCATCCACAGAAATCCCTTCAAGGTTCGAGTGGATCTTTCATTCAGAGACGTAAAACACACTCACGTTTATTCCCCGAGATGTCTGTGTCACTATAACTTATGACAGAGAATCTGCCGTCTGTCATGTTAATATATGTGCTTATTCCATTCCTGTTGAAATACTGACAGATGATCACAGGTAGATCATCTGAACATTTATAACCTGGATGTAAGCATTCATAGAATCCACTCTGTCGTATATTATCAGTTTGGGTTACAGTGGCCAAACATAACCAGGGAAATATGATGCCATACTTTCGAACCTCTCGCTGCGCAGGACCATTCAAATTGTAGATTACGAGATTTCTTAATGTCTGCCGTATATTCAGGCTGTGCTGTTGGTTGAGTTCTACAGTATGTTGTAGAATAAAAAAAGCAAATTGACTTGTCAGAGAAAAAAGGTAGGGTGTGTGTATGTGTGTCGGTATGTGTGTGTGTGAGTGTGTGTGTGTGTGTGTGTGTGTGTGTGTGTGTGTGTGTGTGTGTGTGTGTGTGTGTGAAAGAGAGAGAGAGGGGAGGGGAAGGAGCGTGACTTCTCATATTGAATGGCCATCCATCAGGTTGTCCCGTCAATGCTGGAAGTTTCTACAAGTGTTCCAACATACACATACCCACATGCACACATTTAGCATACATGTACATATGCATGCACAACACACACAAGGCCCAGACACACACACACACAAACACAAACACATTCATCTTGGACTACAACCAGTGCCTCATTTTGGCCTAAATCTAGTTACAGAAGAAGATAGGGATTGACATGTTTAGAACCTATAGGCTTCGAGGGCCTGAATGGTTTTCTGACTCGTAAGCACTTTGCCTAATCAGCTTCCATTTTCAGTTTGCTCTGTAACACACACACACACACACACACACACACACACACAGTGGCATGTTATTTTGTTACTGTAAGTGTGCCTTATGTGAGCGTGACTTTCTAGTGGCGTGTTAAATTAAAGAATGAGGTCAAAGCTGGTTCTGAGCTGAACTGATTCATGGGTCTATTTTGTCTCGCCGAGGGGGTTCCTGTTACCAAGCTCCCGCTCAGAACGTCTGTCTCCGCGTTTCACTGACCTCAGGTTGCGGGCATTTTGGGAACCCTCTAAAAAAAGACCCCTATTGCCAACCCCCTCACCCCCCTCCTCCAACACTTAACCATTCACCCTCCCTCTCTCTCCCTCTCTCTCTCTCTCTCTCTCTGTCTCTGTCCTCTCTCTTGCTCATCTAGTCCCCCCCCCAGTAGTTTTACAAGGGGAGGGGGGTTTAAAATAAAGTCAGCTGTCCCCATCCGCCACGGACATAGAGGTGCGAGAAGTTGTCTGGAGCAGGTCTCCACCCACACACACACACACACACGCACACGTTCATCCATATTACGCAGACACACAGAGAGACGTCCGTGGGACTCAGGAGCACACGCGGTCGGCCGCGCACACAGACACAGACACACGCGCACACGCTCTGAGACTGGAGCTCAGACGTCGGGCAGAAAGGCCTGCTGGTTAAAGGGGGCGGACTAGCGCTGAACATCTCCTGGTGGGATTCTTATCGTCCTGGTGACACTTACAGGGAACCATTGTTTTAGGTAAGTGGAGGTGCACGTGTGTGTGTGAGTGAGTGAGTGAGTGAGTGAGCAACTCAGTCAGTGAGTAAGTGTGTGACTGAGTGAGTGAGTGTGTGTCTGTGAGTGTGTATCTATGTTGTGCACACATGAGTAGGTTTGAATTATCTTTGAAAAGAAATATGTTTTGGTAAAAAAATGACAGTCAGTATTTCTCTCGGTCCGTCATCCAAGCCTTAAACCCTTTAATCAGGCGTGCTGGTTTGAAGCCAAAGGGCCGCTGGCCTGGGCGCAAGTCTCCACAGAGAGGCACCAAACTCGGGAGCGTGTTGGGATAAATGAAGGTTAATTTTAACAGCGGGCTTCTATTTGGAGAGAGTGTTAAATTAGGTCTTTGCCCACACCACCCCATTACACCTCTTTGTGTGTGTGTGTGTGTGTGTGTGTGTGTGTGTGTGTGTGTGAGTGTGAGTGTGAGTGTGTGTATGCGCGTGTGCGCAGGGGGATGCAGCAGAGCATGTTATTCTGAGATTGCCTCTACGGGACACAGCGTGAGACTGTGTGGTGTGTGTGTGAGTATATGTGTGTGTGTGCGTTTGCACGTGTGTGTGTGTATTTGTGTGTTAAGGAGGGCTGTGTACTCTACAGGACTCTGAAAGAATAAGCATGCAGGCAGGTAAAGTGTCTTTGTCGGGATGCCCTTTAACGAGGTGGTTGGTCATTGTGATCGCTATGGTTACATAATAGAGGTTGAGTGTGTACAAGGTGGGCTGGCAGTGTGTGTGTGTGTGTGTGTGTGTGTGTGTGTGTGTGTGTGTGTGTGTGTGTGTGTGTGTGTGAGTGCATGTGCATGACATACACATTAAGCATACTCATTACACTCAGTGTAATGATTGTGATTTACTCTGGGAATCTTAAGCCACAGAGAGATGGCGTGTTTACTGACAGTAAACTGTGCTTCCACATTTACTGTACAATTTTTTTTGGTCTTGTTTAGCTGACACCTTCTTCCAAAGGCGTTTACTTACTGCACAGGTCAGGTGTATATTTAATCATCAAATGACCCACATGCTCTAAGCACCTAATTAAGCTACAAGAACTGTAGTCAACAGAAATTCATCTTGCTTAATGATTTTTCTGCCCACTCAGCCACACAGTGTGAAAGATTCACTAACATTTACTTTGTTTGGTCTTTAGGTCGCTGTTGAACAGTTGACTGGAGTGTTATTTTTTATTAGTGAGCCTTTAGCAGTATGCTATGAAGCAGTGGTTTCTGTTAAAAGTCTCCAGGCTTTGCAAACTTGTTAAAAGTTGAAAGAAATTGCTAGAGAAAGAAAGATAAAGTTCAAGAAAGGAAAAAAGTATGAAAAAAAGCTGGAAGCAACAGACAAATTTATTAAAAATGAAAAGGTAATCCAACAGCACAAAGCTAAATAGTGAAAAAGGCAGCTACACAAAAGGGCCTCAGACTCTTCTCCCCGCCTTTGACCCTAATGTCCCTCACAACCCACCGTAGCTCAAGGAAGTCCTGCAGTGCCTTATTATAGGCCGGTCAGTGGCAAAGGGAACCGTGCTGCTTATAGCCTCTGAGCCACAGAGGCATGCATACCTCAGAGCGCGCCACATATGCGTCTCGCCGCCCTCCCTCGCGCGCACAGTAAAGCTCGGGGTTGTACTGTAATGCCGTGCTACTGAGCCGCATACCGCAGAGGCCTTCGCCCAAGAGCTGCTGAGACGAGAGAGATAACCCAAAACCCAAAACGGCTTCAGCGGCACTCGTGGCCCAGTTTAGCCACCAAGGAATTCAGAGCAGTCTCTTCTTTTTATGCAATCAGGAGAACAGGGGCTGAACAGGGGGCAAACAAGCATGTTGAGGTTTACTGAGAGTTTTGAAAATACCTCAGAAGTCCAAGATATGAAGTCGAAAGTATTTAGCAGAAGGCTAGCAAGCCCTGATAGATAGAAAGGGTTCAATTCAGCCTTTCAAGTATTTTGTAAATATATTTATGTGAAAATTTTTAGTGCTGAGGTTTGTGGTCTGCGGGAATCTGCTGTACTGAACGATGAAGGAGGGTTGGTGAATAGGGCAGGTGGAAATGAACTCTCACAACATTGCCTGAAACAGGAAGTCTTCAGTCTATCTTATCTTTCCACATACACACACACACACACACACACACACACACAAACACACACACACTCACTTCCCTGTAGGGAACATGACTCTGTGAATGCCTGGCTCTAAAATAAGACTGGTTTTATTTTTCAGTGCCTGGATTACTTTGGTGTGTGGTAATGTATGTGTGTGTGTGTGTGTGTGTGCGCGTGGGTATGTGTGAGCGCGCGCTCAGTCACACAAACATCCAGGGATTGTTCTCATGTTCTCGCTTGCTTTTATGTTCTCCATGGTATGTGGTGATCTGTCTATCCATCCATCCATCCATCCATCCATCTCTCCATCAGTCAGTGACAGTGCGGTGCGGTGCTCCAACATGACGTGATGTTCTGTCATTCCTCAGTGATGAACGAGTGCATTATCCCTCTAACGCTCCTGCTCTATTTGAAGAGGGTTTGGTTTCGTCTGACCTCAGGTGTAGGGTGTCCGGTTGAGCAAGCGGGGTGCAACACGTAAAATCCCCGTTATTTTGGGCTACTGCTCTTCACTGCTGACCACTCACTCCCTCACTCCCCCTGTCCTTCATTCAGTGTCTCTCTACCACTCCATCATTCTCTCTCTCTCTCTCTGTGGCTAGTTCTCTTCACCACTCCATCATTCTCTCTCTTTCTCTCTTTCTTGCTCTCTCTCTGTCTCTAGTTCTCTCTACCACTCCATCACTCGCCATTGCCCTCTTACCCATCTCATGGTCCCACTCTCCCTCCATTCTCAAATGAACCTCTTTTTCTCTGTGCCTCTTTCACAGTCTATACCATTATTCTCGCTCTCTCTCTCTATCTAAACCACTCCTCCCTCTCTCCCTCTTTCTCTCTCTCTCTCCCTCTGCTAAGTTTACTCCAGCATGTTCTCCATATTTGAGGAGCTAAAATTGGTGTTTCGCGGGGAACAGTGTTGAGTCACATGGCTTCCAAAGGAGCCTGCCTGATGACAGTTCCCCTAAACCACATCCTCATGATGACACAGTGATATACTCCAGTCAGCCCTCACCCTCTCCCTCACCTTCACTCACACTCTCCCCCTGCTAAACGACCGTTTAACGTTGTCAGGCGCCGTAACTTACACATCCTGGTTCATAGTATATCAGCCATGCTCAGGCAGGTACCTGTGTAAGCAGCACCAAGGAAGTGTGTGTTTCATGTTAAGATTGCTTTTCATGCTTAGTGATGGAAGAAAAAATACAGTTTAAGCACAAAAAAATTATATATTGTCCTCAAGAAATGAATCTGTCTTTTACAGTTTATATGTATGTCACTATAGACTGTACAGTATAGCTGAAGGGTGAATAACACTGGTAGTAGTCTTCAAGGCCTCCCATTTACATTCCCTCTTTATCTTTTCCCACTCACTAACACCATGCAGGCCTGAAACTGTGCAGTAACTCTGGACAAATTATGTGCTTCCTCTGGTCTGATTATGGTGGTAGAGAGGGGGTGGATAATGCATTAATTAAATTCAATAGCAAAAAGGCTTCTTTTCAGTGCAGAGATGCAGTGCTATTCGCAGGCAAAGGCAATGTGATTGGCCTTTTATTATACTTGTTCTGAAAATATATTACTTAGAAATCTTTCTTTATGTGCGTGCAGTTTTAGAAGCAGTCACAAAGACAAAATGGCAAACACAATACTCCATTATTAATTCTGAAGAATTCATAATTAATTCTTACTGACAACATAAGGACAAGCTGTGCACCTCTTACCACTTCACAGAAAAAGGCAAAAAGTTTATTTATTTCTGTCAAGGATGTTTTTGTTTGTTGTACTTTGTTGTAAAAGAATAAACACTTTGTAAAAACATTTTTTCTAAGTAAAATTATGAAAGGAAGAGATTAGGTTTGCAAATAATTATAGCATTTGAGAACCAAGCACTGTCTAGTTTTTATTCATTTATATTAATTTTATTTTGGACATTTTGTCACACACACAAAAACAAGTGTGCGTTTGATGAGGTAAGGTCAACTTTGACAAGTCTGTGTTGGATTACCAGTCTTGACACATAGGATTAACACACCGAGCGTGGGTCAGTTCCATGGTCAGATTTAAAGCTGTAAGACATGGTGTTGATGTGCCTGCGTGCATGTGTCTGTCAGGAGTTTGTGTGAAGAGAAAAGGTTACGTTTTTTTATGTTTTGTCACCACGGTAATCTGCTGTCAACAGTGCAGTGTTTGATAGCATACAGCAAGGTCATGTCAGATACATGTTTCATTACAACATCAGATTAACATTCCTGCTACATTTTTTTCCATTATTTATTTAAAATTTAATGTGTAACAGCCTTCGCTTTTGTGTAGCGGTTTGTGAAAGAAAATACTTAGTAAAAACAAAGAAATACTTGCAGACGTCAGATAACTTGAGAAAAAGCCCCCCAGTTATGGCTAAATTGATGACGTACTCTGTGCTGTTGGTGTGTGTGTGTGTGTGTGTGTGTGTGCGTGTGCGTGTGTGTGTTTTGTAGCTGCAGGCAGCGCTGTTGTAAGCAAGGACTTAGAAGAGACTGGTCAGACGTACTCAGATCCAGAGACAGAGATCGTCTCAGTCAAGGAGAGACTCGCCATGTACCAGGCGGCCGTGGCCAAGAAGGAAACCAGCGCCTCCTCCGCTGGGGTATGACACACACACACACACACACACACACACACACACACACACATGCACACACAGACATGTATGAACAAACACACACACACACTCTACAAAAGACACCATACTGTAAGTAGTCAATCTACTGTATCCATTTGACCATTCAATGACATGGCACAGAACATACAGCGCAATATACAGAGTGCTTGTCTATTTGTGCTTGCACATTTCCTATGCTTCATGTATTTTGTTTATAGCAACAGGGCCATAAAAATGGCCTTCGAACTCACACACACACACTCACACACACACATACACGCACACACACACACACACACACACACACACAACAAAACATCCTCATCTGCTGGTATTAAAGTATTTTCCCCTTCAGGATTAGTTTTCTGTTTTATCAGCGGCGTAACCGGAGTGGCCGGCTCTTGGCCTGTTTCAGGGGTATTAGGCACCCTTATCAGCCCCGGCACGCACTCAAGGGGGGAAACAGAGATGCACGGCCTCTCTCACATTCACCCGCGTACGCCTCTGTGGAGGGCCACTTATGCACACACACACACACTCACGCACACACATACCACAATCTCTTGTAGACACACACGGACACACACAAATGCAGACACTCTAGAGAGACATGGGTATTTTCTCAGAATTCTGTCACAGATAAACATGCACTCTTTCTTTCTTGCACACACACAAACGAGCACATGCACACACACACACACACACACACACACACACACATCTGTCTCACCTTTATCTGGTTAATCTGAACAGTAAGAAGAGGCAAGGAGAGCTTTTCCTGTTTCAGATTACACTCTCCTTTCCTGTTTTAATATTTTAATGCAAGACTCGAGTCTGTGCATGTGTGTGTATGTGTGTGTGTGTGTGTTTGTCAGTTAAGAGGTAAGAGCTCACATGCATGTGATCATTTTTAACTTATGCTGACATCCCTAAGCCCTGCTCATGGGTATGATGACAGCTGGTAAGGTTAGGAGTCAGAGGTCGAAGTTCATGGCAGCAGACTGCAGAGGAAGAGTCAGACCATAAGAGTCAGACTTTGGGAGGATCCCTGTCTTTGTGTGTATTGTGTATGTGTGTGTGTGTGTCTGTGTGTGTGTGTGTGTACATTTGTACAAAAGTGTGAGCGTGAGACCTGAGAAACCCTGTATTCATGCTGCCAGTAAGGTCTCTGATGCCCCCTTCAGGTCAAAATGCTTATATACCCTATGAGAATAAGAACACCATTGGAAATCCATGTACACACACACACACACACACACACACACACACACAGATTTTTAAGTCATAATACAATTTGGCAGGATTATGAGCTGTACCATTATCTGTTCATGCTATAAGTTATAATGCTCTCTCTCTCCCTGTATGTGTGCGTGTGTGTGTGTTGTAGGTGCTGGAGGAGAGTGAGGCCTGTTGTCTGCCCGGCGGGCTGGCCAGCGTTAAAAAGCAGTTTGAGACCCAGGAGTTCTCCGCCTCTTCTTCTTCACACAGCACCATCACTCATGTCCAGACCCAGCACAGAGTACAGGTAAACACACACACACACACACACACACACACACACACACACACACAGCTGTGTCACCCACAGCCATTAACTTGAGCCACATTGCACTTGATAACCTATACTCCTGATAACACATACACAGGTACACAGGTACACATACACATACTGTACACAGACTACCCTCATACACATACACACTGAGAAGTTACCTTCAATAGATAGGGTACAACCACCATTAGTCGTAAGATTAAGTCAAGATATGATCAACCAGCGCATCTTTGGTAAAACTAATTTCTGAACAAGAAATTGAACAATAAAACAAACCTCTGCAAAAGTAAATGCAGTG
>JAVQKI010203252.1:0-12492 GCA_036025975.1 Nematalosa erebi
CAAAGTTCCCTTTCTCTTCAAACATAAGCACAAAGACACACGCATTATAAATGGTCCCTAAGTTTCACAACGGTGCTCTTGTCCTACACAAAGTGTTAGCAGGTGCAATAGATGGACACGTGGAATTAGGAATATGTTGGAAAGGATGATGCTGCGTTTTTTTTTTTTTTTGGTCTTTAACAAGTCTCTTGGAGATAGAACAACCCCCTCCAAAGTGTCAGTAGAGGATTTGAGAAGACTTAATCTAAGGTGTGATAGCAGTAGTAATGGGAAATGTTCATCCCTTCTCATTGTTTTCAACATGAACTCATCAGAGAGAGCTCGAGGTGATTTGTTTATCAGAGGGTTCGGAGGTGAATCATACAGGCAGTGCCTCAAAGGGTTCACAATATCTGAAGAAGTCTTAAAAAGAAAGATGTCTGTATGTGGGATCTACACTTGTGTCTCCTGCCAGCTGAGACAACAATGCAGTCATTGTTTTTTTTTTGTGTCCTCCTTCTTGCTGAAATTGATCAGTTTCTCCTCTTTTCTTAGGCATGTGCTTAGGGGAGCACAATCACTCTTGCCGCCCCATTTTTAAGGAGAACAATGTGCAGTTCTCCCTCAACACCAGGGAAGTCCTGCCCCTGTAGAAACGTTGAGCTACCCAGACAGCTTGGACTCATGGGTCTATGCGGAAGGCCAGCAGCTTGTCGGAGTGCAGGTTGTTGAGTGTGCGCAGGTCAGGCAGGCGCAGTAGGAGCTTGGGGAAGACGGCGCTGTCATCAGGACGACGCCGAGTCACCAGGGACCGAAGCGCGTTTATAAGACCTTCCTGAAGCTGCTCCAAAGCACCGAGGTCCTGGATGCCTGTACGGTCTGCCAAAGGAAACAGCAACAAACAAGAGGGATCATTCAAATGTACTGAATATCTACCCATCTGAGAAACACATATGATTCTTATCTGTCCTAATAGAGTAATGCAGTAATGCAAGTCCATCTAAATCCCCATAGATCATTTGTCTATTCCCAGCCAACATACAGTATGTACTGTACACTTGCTATGTAGATGTGGACTTGCACTGCATTGAACACTTGTCTACTTTGAATTGATTCATTGGTTAAACCCTAAGCAGGACTCATTGACTGAAGCTCCCAGTTGTGTCCTATGTTTCTCACCTGCTGAGAGCAGCACCACGGCCATGAAGAGGGCCATCTCATCTGCCTCCAGGCTTAGAGCTCCCAGCTTCTCACTGAACTCAAACATGGCATCCAGGAGGGAGCCCATGCCAAGTGCCCGCACGGCAGCCAGTGGGTACGTCTTCCCATTTAGGAAGGTCACCGTCCTGTCTTTTGGGTTGAACAGGGAGCAGAATCTCACCATGAGCACCTGGGAGGAAGAAGGAAGAGTGTAAGAGATACTTCAAGGAGAAACAAAGCTCATCGACACTACTACATTATGGGGACAAGTACGCCTGAAAATTGTTCAGGGGTGGGAGAGGGCCTCACCTGGAAGGTGCCTGCCTTCAGGAGCATGACCTGGTCATGCTGACAGAGGTCCTGGAAGCCAGGGATCCCCTTGGCAAACTCCACCACCTCCCGCACAGCTGGTGTGAAGCATTGAGAGAAGGACTCCCAAACCTCTTGACTGGAAGTGCCGGGAGCAGACACTGGGTTTGCGTTCAGAGGACAGGCCTGAGGAGACAACAGAGAGGTCAACTAGGGCACATTACACAAGCTAGGGGATCAACTCAAAGGCCATTTATATCAAAAGTACACTCTTCGATAGACTCACCAGGACTTTAGAACCAGCGGCTAACTTCCATGGGCAAGTGTTAGCCTGGGCTTGGGGCTGTACCGTGGAGTGGTTGTAATGATGAGGGTTAGTTGCACTTGTTTGTTGGTGCGGGCAGTGATTCTGATTGGATGGAGCCGGGTGGTTGTAGTAACTGTTGTCCATGGAGGAGACGGGACTGTTTTTGTCACCTGGAGCCACGGGGCAGCGGGTGGCCGGGACCACGTAACCTACTGAGGCAGTGGAGTGGAATGCGGGAGCCGAGTTGGCTTGGCCTTGGCGGTTGGCGTCCTGAGGCTGTGGGTTGTTCTGGAAGTAGGCTGGCGTGCTGTTGGCGCTGCCCAGTTCCATGCGCTTGTTCAGCCGGTCCTGAGTGCTTACAAAGATGTCCTGGTAGGCACGGGAGATGGCTCCGATGGCCTCTTTAGACTGGCTCTCTGCGGGGCTCAGTGGCGCCTCCCGTGCTGAAGAGGGGTCCATCTCCAGGGAGGCCGACTCGTTCAGGCTGTTCATGTAGCTCTGCATCTCATCCAGCAGCCTCTGCTTCTCTCGCTTCGGGATGCGACCAAAACGCACAGCTGTGTGGAAAACAAAAAAAAAAACAACATTTAGAGACATCTCTTAAGATATTTCTTGATCATTTTAGATACTGTTTATCCAAACAGCTAAATGAAATGAATTAATACATTATTACATCTTACTGTATATGTTATGAATTACAGATCCATCAAGCATCACGTAATGCCTGCAACTTAAATATGCCTGCTGTGAACTCAATGTCCTGAGGGGCAGGAAGCACGTCCACTGAGCACATAAGGATGCATATTATTAGGTCCACTGCATGCATGTGTGTGTTCTTAACTGGATTGTGTAAGTCTGGTAGTGGACACCATACTCATTGCCAGTACCCCCCCACTCCCCACACACTCCCCACCCCCACAACCCGTCAGCTGGCCTGGATAAAAATAGCAACCCTCTCTCCTCCATATGCTACATCCCCCCACTATCCACTGGCCTTTCTCCTCCTCTCCTCCCCTCCCAGTGCACCATCTAGCGTCCAGTAAGTAGGGCAGTGGGTCAGCTCAGAACCCTGGGATGGGGAATTAAGAGTAATGGGCCTTCAGAAGCAGGGGCCGAGAGCAGAGGGTCATGCAGCCCTTGAAGTGCCAAGTTGGACAGTGCAGTAGGCACACAGTGAGGACATCGTGAGCTCACAAAAGACAGGCGTCAGTTGTCAAATGTCAAGTGTTGGGTGGATGGGTCTACATGTTTACTTTGTGATGACATTTGATGACATTTTAAAAGTGGGAACTACAAGCTCCTCACTACACCCATAATGTGGATGCCTCCATCTTGAATTGAATAAAGTGAATTGAAAGAAGACCAGAAGAAACATAACATCAGTTCTACCACCTCTGCTGCCACAACTATTGATACAACCTCTATAGTGACTACTGCCATAAAGGTTACTACCAAGAGAGAAAAATATTAATTATTAGTCATGCTAAATTAGCTATAACAACCTTACAAACAATGATTATATCTCATTCAGTAAAACATGTTGACATGCTTACAAATACAAATTTACAATACAAGCTCTGTGGGAATTGGAACAGTGGCAAGTGGCAGTCTTGCAGGTGTGGTTAGTGGTTAGTCTGCATACAGCCCCACAACACACATATCATGGGTTTTCCCTTTTTGTTGTCTGAAACAAGACAGTTCATTCAGCTCTGCAACATTTATATTGACATTGTTGCACAGTATAGACTGACAGACAAATGTAATCTTTGGGTCCAGCTCTGTTGAAAGTAAGGCTGGCAGGGCTGCTGTTTGTCAGGTATCAGTGGAAACCAGAGGAAGCTACTCCTTGACTTCATTTCACTAGAGTGTTGCCCATGGAAGAGAAACTGTGCCATCATGTCAACTGTCACTGACATCTGCCTCAAAAAAACTCAAATCTCAAACTTGAAATCAGGGCGTCTTCTTTCTTGTGGCCTGCTGGCAGTTGCATGAGGGTTTCCTGTTTTTGCAATGAGAGTCAGAGAAAAAGGGGTTTCTAGGCTGCGGCTTCTCGACATACTCTTCTCAGCATGAGAGGGGCAAAATAAATGCATGCCTCCCTTATCTGCAGATCTGTTTGCCCCTCCTTGTCCACCAAATGCACAGGCAGTGGCAAACTGTTTCTGCATAAATGTCATGTGAAGTGTCTCGCCCACCTCCGTTTCCTTGGGCACCCAGACTAAATGAGATGCACAGCTGATGCAGGGTGAGGCGCAAGCCATACTGACAAGAACAGAGGGGGTAACCAAACCGCAAACTAGGTCACAATGTGCAAAGTACACTGGTGTCATTTTTTTTTTGTTTAGTTTTAGGTCATCTAATCTTTTGCTACATTCATTAGCAGATGGGGATGATTTATTTCATATTTCATTCATTTTTTGAAGGATGCCACAATTGAAAAGGTGGTATGCAAAGAAAAGGTTCATTGTCACAGAAAGCAAAGGCAAGAGTGTAAAGAAGGTGGATGTTTTAATCTTTCTGCATCCCTTGCTTAATTGTTGCCATTAATTGCTTGAGATGCTATGAGGGCATTTGGGGTAATCAAGCTGCTAGATGCTCCAGTTTCCCAAAATAATTCCTGTGTTTGCTGCAGTTTTCCAGATGACAGATAGCTTCAGGGACTGCCCACCTCCTACACTCATATATCATTGTCTCGGGAAAGGCACGATGGAAGGAGAGCGTGGGGATCAGGGAGAGAGGGAGGAGAAAACAGCTGATACAAAGACAGAGAGGTAGAGGGAGAGAGAGAGAGAGAGGAGAGGCTGAGGATGAGGGAAAGAGAGAGAGCAGAAGAAGAAGAGACCGCAGAGGGCAAAAGAAAGACAAGTGATGTGCCCGAATTAGCCAAAAGAACTTGCTAAACTGTGCTAACAACTGAGCTCTGAAAGTGGGTTTGAGGGGAATAAGTAGAGGAAGCCATTTGAATGCAGCACCCCTCCCCCTCTGAAAATAACTAATGGCAGATAGCGCTGGTTACTAGGGCAGGGGCAAATATTCACATCCTCCAACCTATAACTCTCACCGTCTCGAGACATGCCGACAGCCAGGCATTTCTTGAAGCGGCAGTGCTGACAACGGTTACGGTTCATGCGCATGATCAGGCACTTTTCGTTCTTCACGCACATCTTGTAGTTGATGTTCTGCTGAATGCTGCGGCGGAAAAAACCCTGCAGAGAGAGAGCGAGAGAGAGAGAGAGAAGGGGAAACAGAGAGAGTGCGTGAGACAAGAAAAATAGGCACAACGACGATAAGATCTGATGACAGAGAAAGATAACCAGATGCAGGCGATCGCAATGAAAGACATGTGACAGACTCTTGCCGTCTAAATGTGTCAGTCTGCCCGCTGCACGTCCGTCTGTCTTACCTTGCAGCCCTCGCAGGCGTGCACTCCATAGTGGAACCCTGAAGCAATGTCACCGCACACTTTACACAGCAGCACCATTCCTCCCGTCTCTGCACAGAAGAGACAAACATGCACCATTAGAGGATACTGCCACCAGTCGACCACACAAAGAGAATTGAATGCACAGTCCAAACAGAACATGGAAAGGCAGAAATGATGGCACGTGAATCAGAATGTGCGGTTTTATAGACAGCAGCATTATTCCTTCTGGATAGATAAAGTATCTCAATCTATCTATTAGGAGTGGATTTGTCTGGTGAGGTTTGTTATAACAGAGGGGTTAGGATCATGACTAAGTTGGACACAACATGAGGCACTTACTAGTGAACGTCCCAGTGAAGGTGCAAGGCCTCTTGGCAGCGATGGGGTGAGAGTAGGTGTGCTGAGCGGGAGTCGAGCTGGGAGCACTGCTGTAGATCTCTGGGAACTGGAAGACCAGTTTGGGAGAGGGAGGAGAGCGCCCAGTCAGCGCCCGCTGCTTCAAGGACCCAATCTCGGTGAAGGTGACCTCCTCTGGGGAGGAGGGTTGGGAGTGGGACAAGGGAGACTGGGTCTGGTACCCACTGGATGGGCTGCCAGGGCTGGGGCTGGCACTGCCAGAGGACCCAGCATAAAGGATCACGCTCCCTGCACACAAAAAAAAGGAGTACAACATTAAATGACTGTCTGAAAAGAGGCTGTAGAAAGACCATTGACTTCAGTTCACAGTAATGGGCATTGCTGCCAACAGTATGATTACTGTTGGTGCCTTAAGCATCACAGAAGCATCAAAGCTGTATTCTATGTTCAGTTTAACAAGCATTTCATATCCCAATTTGCTTGGATTTAACAACTGTTCTGCCAGGCTCAAGTTTAGTCTTTCAATGGGATTAATATCGGACTTAATTTCATCAAAAAAAAAATATATAAAATTATTGATATAGATTCTGTGTAAAGAAACAGACAAAACATATAAAATTGGCACGGGTGGGTCATTGAGATCTTAAGAAGATTTAAGTGATGTAATGTTGCACAACCCCTGACCGGCAGGAGAGCAAATGCTAAGAGTTTTCAGCATCATTGCCTCATGCTCGCTGAGGCGAAACGACTCAGTCG
Source organism: Nematalosa erebi (assembly GCA_036025975.1). NCBI lineage: Eukaryota > Metazoa > Chordata > Actinopteri > Clupeiformes > Clupeidae > Nematalosa > Nematalosa erebi. Next base: position 6,333 of record JAVQKI010203252.1, read on the forward strand.
CTAAAAATAATGTTGGAAGCACAGCAACAGAGCGCGCGTGCACACGCCAACCAACTGCAGGCGCGTTTCGCGTAATCTTTATTTATTTGGTGAAAAGCCGGGTTTCGGTATTCACATGTTGCCGTTAAACAACCGGCTGCTTGTTAATGTCTCCCGCAGGTCTTTCTCGGTTCGCCGCCACCGCATCCTCTTCTTGGCATCACTGCTCTGCTGCTCATGCGTTGTTGGATGGGCTGAGACATGGCCTCACGTGTCTGCGAGGTCTGCTGCCTCCCGCGCTCCAATAATAGCCCAGCTCCCCTGGCATACTGCCCAGCGCCAGAGAACTACATGACACCTGACCGCTGCTTCACATGTACTGCTGACACGGTTTCTGCCTTATGAAAATCCGCAGTCTCGTGTAGTAGACATCCACAACAATCACAAGCCAGAGTTGTGATTACTGCTATAATACCACACCCAAAAATGGTGTGTTAGCAAACACAGTTACAGTATTCATCCTTTATACCGCCTTGCCTGAGAAAAGACTGAAGTCACGTTTTAAGGGAATGTGCTCCATGACTTTGACTTTTGGAAACAACCTCGTAAACTGGCTGAATCCGTGCCAGGAAATATTATAGACCCAGAAGACGCAGATGACAACTTTCATCCTGACTGGCATCAGCTCTAATATTTAGGTTAAAATGTCACATTATCCCCAACCAATGGATAATGGCCACCATGCCACACATATAGTCCAAAATATCTAAGAACAAATTGCTCATTGTAAGCAAGTATTTTAGACTATGTTAGATGCACCATAGTAGCCTAACTGTAGGGAAATTTGCACATGCAGTTGTAAAGAGACTATAAATATGGCATCAACCATTTACATGGGGCAACAAAAAATAAAAACAAAATACATCCCAATAACTGTCCAACCCCTCCTCTCCCGGCTTTCCTCGTGCTGCACATGGCATTTGTTTAGCTGAAGTGTTTGTCTAATCCTTCAGCCAGCACGTGTTGGTGGATTTATTGTTGACACACTGAGGAACCCTACTTTACAACAGGAGCATATCTGAGTCAGATACTAACTACATGCCTTGCCAAAAGCTGTGACCTCGACTAAACACACAAACACACACACTGCCTCGTGCACCTGCGGAAGTCCATGTGAGATGCTTTCAAGAGAATCTATGACAATAACAATGCAGTAAAAAAAAGTGGCCATGGATCTGTAGTCAATGAATCATAGTAAAGAGGAAGCCAAGCCTCGTTTACAAACACTATTTTTATGATGTGGTTAATGTTAGACTTGCCATTAAACAAGTGTGTAGTAGAGTGCCTTTATCTACAAATTAATATTTGACATTCAGCTCTCAATAAAGTACTCTATTTAAGGAAACAAACTCATTGTTGATTACAGGAAAAGTTGGATGTGGTCAGGTGGACATTCAGCTCTCAATAAATTACTCTATTTTAGGAAACAAATTTATTGTTGATTACAGGAAAAGTTGGATGTGGTCAGGTGGAGGAATGGTGTCCACCTGACCGTTCTTAGAAGATATGCTTGAGTGACTGCCCTGTTTAACCTCTGCTGGACTTGGCAGACTGGCAGAGTAAGAACAAGCTAGTGCACACTTGCACTGGAGCCAGTGCAAACAACCAGTGATAATTGAGGAATCAGCACATCTCAGCAGCTTAGTCTACCCATGTAGCTTCTAATCTGCCACAGAGTAGAGGCAGGCAGAGGAACGTGAGTGCTGCACGGGTGCAGTAATCCCCTCTCCCCTTCCCCCTCCCTTCTCTCACTAGTGCATGCTTCCCAAGCCTCAACCTGACTTAACCCTTGTCTCAAGGTTGCTGCTTTTTGCCCAGTCACATCACAGAGCACAATACTTAGGAAAGATCAATAACAACCTATGAGTGTCCACAGTTTGTGCATTCATGTCAAAAAGGCCAGCCCCAGTCAGACTTAGCCCACTGGTTGATTATGTGTGACCATAAAACAAACAAACAAACACATAAGCAAACACATATAGGCTACAAAGAATAAGCACCAGAGACACAACAATAGCATTATCCCCCAAAATCACTTCATCTTTATGTCTTTATATTCATTAAACACAGAAAATGTGCTCTGCCTGTTATCCTTGTTTAGTTGCTCAGGTCAATAAAACCAAATTACAGTTCCATTCTGAGTAGAACTATTGGAATGTTTCTGCCCAGTTGACATGCCCAGTTTAGATTGATTGATTCAATGAGTCATTCATTCTGTTGATATTGCATCTTTCAATCAATGTCATGTCAGGGACTGGTGACCACAGTATGTCTGAGAAAATGTGCCATAGAATGGACAATCCATGGAAAATTCAATGTTCTTGAAAGTAAGCATCTTCATTTCAATGCTAAATGTGAATGTTGTTGGTAGTCTGTGTGGGCGTGATTCTGCAAACGTGATAAGCTGTTTTCAAACCAAAACAAACTGCATGAGCCGAGGAAACGTGATCTGGAGCTACATTTAATGCATGAAATCGCTGACCCACTGACCAACCTCCTCCGTTCACATCACCGCGGGCGGCATGAAAACACAAGTGTGCGTGAAAGAACCGATGGGAGGAGGGCCCGGATATCACGCGCGGCACGCGGCACAGCAAGTGCATCCACGTGAGGGCGAATCTGCGGCTGTGGGAAGATATTACTCTACGATCTCACAAGCATTCGTTTTCCTCTGGCATACCCCAGAAACGCTGCGCCCAGTTTTTACACAGGAGAACAGAACAGCGCAGAATGGCCAAGACCGGCAGAGATAAAGAGGGCTTGGGTTGATGTAAAGCATTTCCTCTAACCCCCTACCCCACAGACATACACTAAGATATTGACATACAGCCCACATTAACATAGACTACTCTGTACTTAAAATAAGGTCTAAACAGAACTTAGTTTCCATTATGGACGTGCTTTCCCTCAGATAATACATTGCATTTAACCTGATATGATGGATTAGGAATTGTGGATAAAGAGGTGATTCTGCCTCCGTTTCATGACAGAAACTTTTAACTGCAGAGTAGGCTATAACATGTCTCAACTCTACGGCCAGTACCATCATCCACCCCAAGATCAAATCTTGTTTTTCCAGATCTCATCAAGATTTAGTATGTTGTGCCAAAATATATGTTTGCTCAATAGATGAGTAATTAGGCAGTGGGAAACACCCATATGTGTATAATCTACTTCATAACAGCCTTTTTATAAATGCTTGAAATCCATCATCGGTAATACACTATAGCCTATTGTTTGTTCTACAACAGTTTGTTTACTAGGCAATCTACAAATTTGGGAAGGGCACTGTAGCGGACGCACTGGGATCACATGTCCGGTTCAGGTTTACAGTCAGTTCAACTCAGTGTAAAGAGTGCGCCCAGGCAGTTCAGGATAGGACAATGTTTTCATCACCTGCGCAGGAACGTGACTGCAGCCCGTGTAAATGAATCACTAGTCAATTAATGCAAGAGCGCAGTAGGTGCAAAACACGTCGGCAGCCTTGGACTGTCTCCCATGGGAAACACTATCACGTAAGCTGCTTAAACTGTGCTTGCCGACATGAACAGCTTGGCTGAAGTAAGCTACATTAACCTAGATGCCAGTAATATCAGTCTCCCAGGAAAAAGGAAAGTTGACATGAAGTTTCTTAATCAAGTTTCCAACACTTGAACAATCATTTGGTGTCCCCTCACCTTCGCCCAGCGTAGCCTGTTGGCAACAGCTGGAGCGGCTGAATTAAAACATTTCAAACTAATCACCTTCTGATTTTACATCTTACAAACATTACTTAACAAAATAATTCTTAATTTTCAGCAGGCTTCACAATCTCATAGCGCTTGTAGGCAAAGCCTATGTTTGCAGGCGTGTGTGACAGGTCTGTGCAACACGTGAGTTTGTTTTCATGTAGAGACAGGAAGTAGATAATCCAAGCGTGCTAACCGGGAACGGTAGACTAGCCTGCCATTCAGACTGGGGCCAAGAAAGATTTGACAGCCCGTCATTACACATATAGCCTAAACTGTATCAAGCGATATCTAGCTCGTAACTGACTCAGTCCTTAGTACCAGGTCACAACACCAGCACAGACACAAACTCTATTCAGGGTTCCTAAATGATGATTTTGTACGTGACATCCAATGAAATGTTATGCTGATAAATACAGCTTTTGCCAAAGACTAAGACGAGAGGATTCACTGAAGACACATAATGCTCAGCTGACACTGGGTGACAATCAAATCAGTGTTTAGAGACGAGCAACATAAATGTTATGCTAGATGATATGAGCACGACTAATTCCAACAACACAAAATAGAAGTAATACTTACCAGGACTATTATCCATGTTGCGTCTTGGATACAAAGTTCTTGATACAGTTGCTGATTTTAGATGAGCGGTCTATGTGTCGCAAAAGGCATGCAATTAAGTTTACTTGAAACAGGTGAAAGTGTCATTAAATGCATGTGCATGAAATTCCTTCCCAAAAAAAGTTCTACACAGCTTTGTGCACAGGGCATTGAGTTATGCACGGCAAATCGCTTTTTAAAAAAATCTTCGTGAATGAAAGAAGCGGTGAGGTCCAGATGCTGTCTCAGGTGTGCTCCTACGTTTCACCGCTGAAGCCACCTGTGCCGCGTCTGATCTTTGTCAACTATGAAATTCTGGAGAATTGCGTTGAGATGATGTAGCCTACTACGTCTGAAGGACAAGCATTAGGTGCTTTGGAATCCTACGTCCTTGGAGGCTGAACTGTTAAACTACACAGAGAGTAGAACACACCCCCTCACACACAGACACACTCTGAACACTTTTTTTTGCAGGTGACTGACTTCAATGCTCCTTCAAGTTCTGTTATCTCTGACAGCGGGTTAAGGCATTCACTTTAGGTATCCCTTGAACTCCTCTCCCTCCTTCACTCTCTCGCGCATTTTCATTGGCGGACGGCTAATGCCACGGTGAGCTGGACGCGCTTATTCGACCGTGGTTCGTGTGCAGTAAAGCCCTACTGCATGTGCACTCTGCATGTGCCAGGGAGAGCGCTGGCCTACTGACACACATTTTATGCAAAATAAGGCGCGTGTGATAAGACGGGCGAGGCGAGGGGGGTTGAAGCACATGTTTTGTGGGCGGAGCTCACCGTGACTGTCTCGCACACAACTGCTGAGTTTTAAAAGCTCAAGTGATCTGTAACTCACGGGGTGTCATTCATTATATGAATATGAGTGGTAATGTAGCTCCACCTTCGCTACAGGCCGCATGCACCTGTGCATACACGGAAATGGGATTATATTAAAAATAGGAATATATTACCATGTGCACTATTGTAATAACCACGAATATGAACAAACTGTGGCATAGGTTGTGTTATTTTAATTCATTGTAACTGATAATAACACCGGTATTTGCTTGACACTGGAATTGTACATATACCAAAATAGCACTGTGTCAGTCGGATGTAACCTCATGTCGACTTCACAAAGCAAATTTCGACTTGATTAAAGAGATTTCCTATATAGAATGAAACGCTGCCCCTCTGTGGTTGAATTTTGTTGTGTTCACAACATGAGAGGAGTGCAGTTGCCTAAAAAATGATTAGGAATGACTTTAATAATCACACAGGAGAAAGAAATTAGCCATGTTATGAGTTATTGTAGACATGTGGTGATCCTGTTTGTAAAATATTTTAGTTTAAAAATGGAGGATAGTCTGCTTGAATTAGCTAACTGTGCTTCGAAATGTGTCCATTTGTGTCCATTTGTCTGATAATAAAGGCATTTCTCTGTATTAAAGCTCATTGAATTGCAGAATATTCTCCATGCACAAAACCAGGAAAAAGCCACTTTTGCCACTTTTGAGGTATTTCGTGTTATCTTCAGAGTGATAATGGTATGTTCAGTATCATTATTCTATCTTGTCTTTAATATGCTGACAAGTGCCTATATGGATGGCTCTTTTTTTAAAAAGTGTATGTGTTTAAAGAATTAATGTGGTGGGCCCCATGCCTATATTCGCCTAAGGCCCTAAATTTGCTAAATCTGCTCCTAAGACAAACACATGTTGTAAACCATTAAAGGAGGTATGTGAAACCATAAAAAAAAAAAAAAATGGAACAAGCTAGCGTTTGAAAATGGACTATTGG
>JAVQKI010203364.1:0-13945 GCA_036025975.1 Nematalosa erebi
TTTCCATTATGAAAGTAAAAAGTAACTTGATCTTACCACTCTAGTTAAGTAATTTGTTTTTTCAATAATAATTCATTAATAAGAATTATCCATATTTTTTTATAGAAGAAAGAGATGATCAAGAGCTTTCATTTGATATGAAATATAAATCTCAATTTTACTGTCACTTACACCCATATGCTTCTCACCCTTGGCTTCTCATACTTCGCTGAAGGCAAGAAGGCAAGCTATTTAAAGAAATGATGTTCATCATATTCATATCATCATTTATCATCATATCATGATATTCATGATTCATTTCTGTGTATTAGACGATACATGTTCAATTAGGGTACACACGGTTCTCTCTTGGGTTACATAAACAATAATCCAGAGTTTAGATATGAATTTCAAAACCCCCTCACTTCAAACATGACTATCTGGCATCTGTTGCGTGCATCAGGGCACGAGTGTCACCTGGAGGCGTGTGACCCAGCAGCAGGTGCTGTGTTTTATCAGCTCTGAGAGTTTGCACACTGCTCACCTCTCACCACCGCATTAAGTGCTCATCACCTGCACCTCGTTATTAATCTCCAGCTCCATACAGTCAGACGAGCATTACGCCACATTGTGTATGTTTTTGATGATCACGTGTTTTAATTCCTGTCTTTTTAATTATGTTGTCAAAACACCACTGGCGTCTGTCCCAGAGTTCCAAAAGCAGTTGCACGAGATGAGACCTGGTCGACAACTGTTTATTTTCCTAAACGCTAAATAAGACCCCGGAGGATATTATGGTTCGCTTCACGTTATCTCAGACTTCAAAGTCTCTGCATTTGAATTTATCCGGCTCATTCCACAGTGCCTGCTAGAGTTCTGACTGTCAGAGTAACAACAAGCGCTGTGTGGAGCAGCTGAGAGGCTGTCTGGGCCTGTGCCAGTGACTTAGGCAATGAGAATGGCTGACCGCTGGACACCTCATATCCTTTTATTGCTTATCTGCTCCGGTGCGCTCACAGACTCGGCGGCGGAAACAAATGATAAAGACAACAGATTCCTCTGTTATATTCTCTGCTTCTCTCAGGACTCACACACCAAGGCTCTGAGCTCCCTCTCACACACACAACACACACACACACACACACACAAAGTCTGTCAGATTTGAACAGACTTCTTTTTCAGAACTGGCCACAGCATATTAGAATCACATCCAGCAACAGGTCCACTGGAAGAAAGTGAAAAAAAAAACTTTTTGGGTTCCTTCAGTTAGAGCAAAAAGTACACTTAACTCGATGCAAAATGCACATTTGGCCTTCCCATTAAACACGATTATCTTTGTCTTGTGTCAGTGTTGGAAATGCATGTGTCGACCATGGCCTGAAGAGAAAAACTGAAGATGTGTAGACACATACAGTAATGCATGGTGGTCATGGCTTGGATGTGAGAATTGCATACCCATCTGCTTCAACTCACCAGCAGGGAAACAACTTTTGATTGTTGTGTAACTTGCCTGGTCTCCCAAACAAACCCATTTTAATTCAATCTGGGTTGAGATCATATTTATTTCTCGTATTGTGCAAATGAAAGAGGAGACAGTGGACATTAGCTGCACTTTGCCACTCAGTGCACAATGCTCCAAGTCCAATTTGACCTCGCAATTTCATCTCAGTGACACAAATGGAAAGTATTTGTGCAAATTGAGAAATCTTTGGCAATTATGATGTTGCAAGACCTCAAATATTATCTTTTGTGTGGGATATTGCAGTACTCAAGGTTTCCTTAATTTTTCTCAACTCAAATTCGGCATTTGGATAAAAGACTGTCAGTTGTTGCCAAGAGTACTTTGATAGGTATGAGAGAACATCGCTCAATCAAAACCCTGTAATCTTGAAGAAAGCAGAAGTGGACAAGCTGTTCAGCTTCATGGGAAGAACATGGACGTGCAAGCCCGACCACACACAGGACTGAAAGAGACTGATAACAGTGTTCAGCACAAGTTAATTGTGCGCTTATTTACAGTCTCACTGAGGAATGAGGAGGAGAGCTCTTATTCTGAATCCTTGCGTCTTCAACAGCGAACCGCCTCTCTACTGATATGGTTAGGCCTCTTCCCCAATAGGGCTGGTTGGATTTACAACAGTTATTTAATATCACATAGGCCTATACTGAGCTAAATGAATGCAGTGCTCAGTATGTGTTTGGGCTAGTTAAAGAGCTGTGATGGATCATTCCTATAACTTGCAAGTCCAAACAGATTAAAGCTAATGCTGTCAACAGTGCGATAGATGCAATAGATTGATACTTGCTGCATTCCAGCTTTATCTGCGCAAGAACATTCAATTGTGTTTACATGAATTGCATGAAATTGTTTGTGTACGGACATGTTGTATCTGAGAGAATCACAGGCAGCTTTAAAACACCTGGAAGCAATCAGCAGACACTGATCAATGGAGTAATGAGATCTTTTGTTGTTGGTGTTATTGTTGTTGTTGACCAAGCCTCTTTTCTGCCTGAGCAGAGCTGTGGGGAGAGTGCGTCAGGAATGCAGCTCGGACGGCGAGCCATGAGAACGCCAGTAATGAGAAGCAGGCAGGGGAAGTCAGATGCTGTTATTGTCCTCCACAGGTTTGCCTTGGCTTCCTCCGCTCCCCCCTGCAGGCCATGGAACACATGAATATTTAAATAGGAAAGGAACTTCCTTAAAACATCAATCAGCCTCCATCTATTCAATTATAGGATTTAGATCTGAAATGGTCATCCGTCAACAGCTGCTGATGTGAAGAAATGGGACCCTTGGCAAGCGATATGAATATTCCGACCATGTGGACAACAGGCCAATAAAAAACAGGCCTTATGCTTGGCAGCAGCTGAGGAGAACAAGTTAAATGTCCATACTTTAACCAAAGCTGGAGCTGCTAACAAAATGAAATAAGATATGCTGAAAAGGTTTTTGAAGGACATGGCAAGATTCAAATAAATGCACTCTGCTTTATTCTGCTTTTGTTTAGTTTACTCCATTTCTCAAGATAATCTCTGTTACAAAATGCTTAGTCTTTAACTGAGTGACCAATCGTTTGTTCTGTTTAATCTGTGTGAAAAAATGAATGTTACACATATGCTGTTGTTCAGACATCTCATGGCTAGTCAATATGAACTTATCTGACACTTTTGTGAGGAATTTAATCAAATTTCTGTAGTCATCTATGACATCCAGCCTAATCCCCTGGCCTGTCCTCAAACTCCATGGCTAGGCTCATTCTTCAATCCATCAACTACTGTTTATTCATTGAGGAGCTGTAGAAATTCTAATATGCTCCATCCATACACCTTCAAGGATTTTAGGCTTAAGAAAAGCATTCCAGTGCAATTGGTTTGGGAAATCAATGCAGAATAGATTTATAGTCGAATAAGCGCATACTAAATTGAATCCTTTCTGAGTTAGCTGGATGCTGGTAATCATCATACATTTCCAAGCAGTGAAATTTTATTAAGCAAATTCAATCACAGAGAAAAAGTGATCCCAGAAGGTACAGACCGAAGTCCCACAAATGCACGCCAGATCCATTTTGCAAAAGGTGATTAAATACAGCATGGAGTGTGGCTCACTTTAGGAACAATAATCTGCAATCGGCCAGTGTTGTTGAAGATAGCCAAATAGATCACAGGATACTATTCAAATGCCCAAATGCCACTCTCAAAGCAAAACGCAGTGTTGAGAAGGAAGGTGATCCACTAGCACAAGCTCAAGTGGATGGCTGAGGCTTGGACCGAGGCTGGACATCTGGGCTCGATTTGGTCTTCTCTCGCGTCTCTGTAATGAAATGAGAAGTGGCCCAGGCTCTGGCACAGCATCAGATGATTGGAGGTGTGTCATTTACTCTTCCTGACATAGCAGACCTTGAGTGATCGCACACAATGGGACAGCGCCCTTTTGCTACAAACGGACGAGGAACAGAAGCCATCCAGAGGAATCCCTCTTGTGAGACGTTGATTTGGAGAAGAACCTATCCTTTCCTAACAAGAGCCAGACACAGCGGACAGAGTGCTATTCTTGGCAGCTGGCTCCAGTCTTCTATGAAAGACAGATCATAAGGCAAGAGCAGACGTCTTCTATAGGGATTTCAGGGAGAGACCACTGTGGTGGTTTGTTAATAAAATGTTTGGGTTTCATATTATCTTTACATATTATTGCTTCCTGGTCCTGATTTGATCCTGCTAATTACGTTAATCACCAAAGTTTAGAGAAGGCCCTTGGTTCATGGAGCCCACAGGAACAGAGTAAACCACACCAGCCTGCCACTCTGATGAGGGCCAAGCTAAGGAGGGAGCAACAGCCGGGCAAAACCGCTGCTTTAATTACATGAAATGATTTGTTTGTTGGAGATCATTAGTCTTGCTACTCCAGGCTCTGGCATGAAACAGCTTCAGTTCAGCTGGCGTTTATGGGCTGTTAAGTCTCAGTATAGCATTAATTCATGGATCCAACAGACAATGTTTCAGCTCTTGAAATGTATAGTCGTACTCACATATGGAACTAAAAAATGTGACTTTGCAGACAGTTTAGCTGGCCAAAGAGACAAACTAAAGAATAAAAAGAATACGGGCTGAATTAATAGAAAGTTTGAGTGTATTGCGCTCAGTGTCATCAAAGCTGTTGAGGAACAGGCTACAAAACCATTACAAAGTGTGGATATTGAAAATGTGTCTGTAAAGCATTAGGGTAAGTCCCTAAAAGACATCATGAAAGGCTCTTTTTTCACAACAAACAATACTCCTTATAACCAATGGATTCTTTGGCGAAAATAAGGACTGCCTTTGCCTTGCTGTGATGACTAAGACTTCTAGCTGTCAGTACATTTAAATTTAACAAAGCGCACGTTCCAGACAGATAGTTGAAACATGAAATGATACATGTCCAACAGACCTTAAGGTTTTCATAAAACAAAAAAAGACAGGAAAAAAAAACATTCTTTCAGACCACACAATATTTTACTTTTATTTTGGCGCTTTGTGCGACAGAGCTCCCTTCTGAAGAGTCAAGCTGAGGATGAGACGGAATGTGTGTGCAGTGTGGGGGAGGCAGGCAAGGAGAGGGAACTGAATCCTATATCATAATCCGTAACATAATATGCTGAGCAACCTCAGGGAAAAGAGAGAGGCGCAAAACACAACAAAAGCCTCTCATCTCATATAAATATTCCAAATAAATATTTTTCAGCTTGAGGGCAAAATGGTGTAATATTTGATCCAGGGCTTTTCCTTAGAAGCCAAGAGAACACACTGAGTTATTATTGTTCCACTTACTGCCCCCATGTCTCTGTGTTTCTCATGAGGCCTTAGATGGCTCAGGGCAGCTCTCTGGGCCTTTCAAAGCAAATAGAGGAGAATTCCTGATCTGTGAAGCTCTCTGCTCAGCTCCCTCGTCTGTCAGGGCGATTGCTGCTAGCTCGGACTGTTTGATATGCTATGGAGTCTCAAAGCCCACCATCCATTTGGTCAAGGACCATCTGTGGAAGGTTAAGCCTTTTTGATCATCTTTGAAAAGATTCAGTGGAAAAGCAGCCCTACACTGGAGGAGGTATGCGTAGTGTCATGTCGTAGAATCCCAGCATTCGGAACCAACCTTCATGATCCATAAACTCTCAATGCGTTCTGGGACCCGATCCTCCACTATGAGGAACCACCCAGAGTTTCTTAAACGACCTGCAACCGCTCCTATGGAAAGGCTTACTTGGACTTCATTTCTCATAGCCTGCTGGTGATATGTGCTCAGTACATGAAAGTGTGAAAACCTCTAGCCATAACATTATTTTTTCACAACTTGGGAAACCACCATTAAAATGCATTATGTTTATATAAGGGTGTAGTATAATTGTTGTAAAAGTAAGGACAAGCTGTATTATTCCTCTTTGAGCTGAAGTCAGGCAACCAACTACAAACATGTAAAACTGCCAAGAATGGCATCAGGCAGACCACAAAAACAACATGTATTGAAGTAGGGCTGGAGACTTCCTTTGACTGGTGAGCTTGAGCGAGAGAGAGGAGCTAGATCAAGCGAGCGGGAGAGATCATATTGAGGCCGTGGTGTGCAGTCAGAGACTCTTTAACACAGATCGCACATGTTCCCTCTCCCTGGAGCCTCTTGAGCTGTGGCCACACCGGCCTGCCCTGACACTGCGCCACGGGGCTCCCCGACCCGCATAAATCAGCCGTCATCTCAGCACCTCCACCCCAACTCAACCGCTGCTCTGGCAGGAGCCGCCTCAACCCCCAACCCCCCTGTGCATCCCAGCTCTCCCACATAAAACAACTGCAACACTGACAACAGTGAATAAAACTCAGGGCTCTAGAAAACTCTCCCGCCTCCAGTGGCCCTTGCACTGTGAGTGTCACTGCATTCTCCCTTCTCCAGCGCCTTCCACTAGAGCTCAGCACCCCAGCTCTAACGCATGTACTGTACAGCCAGTGTGGTGTGTTGGTGTAGCCTGGATAAACAGTAGTCCAGCTGTTGTCTGTGACAAGACTGGCAGGTAGCGGGATCTCCACAGCAGCTGTGAGACAGGTGCATTCCTGACGGGTGTCCTCACACATCGGAACTCCACCTTGCACCGAGACGTGAGTTACTGGCTCCTCCACCCCTCCAATCAGCCCTTCATGTGTGATGAGGGTGCAGCGTCTCTCCGCCACAGAGCCGGCCGCTAGCCGCCCGCTAGCCTCTCTCTCTCTCTGCCTCAGAGGAAGGTCCTCTGCCAGATGCTCTGTATGACGATGAGCAATGAGAGGCATGTTAGTAAATGAGGCATACATGTGGCCTGATTTAATCATGAACAAAAGGCGCAGCCAATTCATTGGCAAAAAATAATACACTTGACGCAAGCTTGAAAACATCCTCATAATGCAAAATCCACAGAGCTCCAGGGGCTGTAACCAGGAACTCAGCAGCGCACACGCCAAAACACAAGAATAATATGAATCCAAAACAAAACCACAAACAAGTGCTGGCTTGTGGGCATCTGTGGAGATACCCAACCACAGGGCCTTTCTTCACTCTGATTAATATGTAAAAGCTGAACTGCAGCCAATATGCAATTTGTTTGACACGAGAGGCAGGCAGCAGTCTTGGAGATAGATTGGCATTCCAGGGCTTACCTGTGGGATGCTCGGAAGGCTCCAATCCCACCCCAGTGGAGCAGAAAGTGAGAGTCGCTAGCATCCATCAGTCGGTCCCCCGTCTGACATAATGTTTGCTTAATGAAACCCAGCTGGCCGCAACATCAGAATTGAACTTCATACATGTCTAGCAAACATAAAAGTTAGTGCTTTAAACACGTCCAGATTCCTCGGCGTGCCACAGGGCAGAGCAGCCTGTTCGCTGTGATTACAATCAATGGTGCCGGTGAGCATGGGAGTGGAAACAAGCTCTGGGCCTTCACACACACACACACACACACACACACACACACTTAAACTCATCTACACACAGACTAAAAAAAAACAGTTTCTGTTTCATTCTCTTTTTCTCTGTCTTACACACACTCCCACCAGTCCACACATCCATACACACAGATCCACAAACACACATACAGTTTCACCAAAGCTGTCTGGCACGGGCCGTGGCTGCAGGCCGGCACCCCTTCTCTAAACACAGTGGTTCGCCAAGCCATGTGTTGGTTTCCACCCCTATTATATTTAGACACAACTTACTGGAATAATGCAAATCACATTAGATCAACCCATTGATGTTTTCATGTAGGAGTCAATCAAATGAAACAGCTTCTTCCTGTGTTTGTGCAAAGAATAATGGAATGTCTGGAGTTGTTAGACTTCACCTCGAAGCTCCCTGTGCGATCCCTCCTAATCCAAATGAGCTGAACTCTTACACCATTACAACATAGCAGCCTTCTGACCATTTGCCTCTCGTTTAGAAGACACGACTGACTGAAGAATAGAGCACAGATACACCACTTGGATCTCAAAACACATGGGAGCTGATTTTTAACAGACTTTGTATCTAAAATAACACAATGGCACCAGCTAGACTACATATGGATATTGGGCATCAAGTAATAGCGAAATTTTACCAGTGTCTGGTTATACTCTGAGTTCCTTCGCTTTGCTCTTTTTTCGTATTGTATAAAGATTATGTAGCATTTCTAGCCCAAGGAGAAGCCATGTGGAGCACCCTGTGGATTAACAGATGTATACATTTACCCGATCCATGTGTCAGACATCAAATATTTCACAAGCCATTTGTGTCATCTGTCAATCATTACACTATGCATGCTATTTGATATTATTCCCTAAAATCCTCAGCCCTTGCCGGTTTATTCTCCTTGACCTTAGGAGAGGAGTGGGCAGTGCAGCTCTCTATAGAAGATTACAGCCGCTCTGGGTCCTCTGGCTTCTTTTGTTCTCTGGGGATTGTGGACTAGTTCCATCTTTAGCCTAATGTGCTGGAAGTAGTCATCAGATTCAACATTAGGGAATGTTTTATGGAGGCACGCCTCTTATCACTATTCATTTGCATTACGCTTACAACGCAGTGTGCTGGAACCTCTAACAGACATCAAGCAGATTCTTGCCCTCTGTAGCCCATGTGGTTTCTGTGGTGAGGCCTAATGACGAGCCTCAGGTTTCTTTTGTTATTCCACAGGCTCAGTGCTTCTCATTTAGCCCTCACCTCCTGTCCTGTCAAGAGGAGCAGGTCTCTGTGTGTGTGTGTGTGTGTGGAGGAGGTGGGGATCAGGCTCCCTCTTGACAGAGTCAATTACATCTCCTGTGTGTGGATTTGAGCTGAACCCGACCCTGTGACCGCCTGCTTGTCCCAGAGCCAGGTTGCTGCCCTCTGGTGCCGTCCTCCTCCTGGGAGGGGGCCTGACCTTTTGACCTGCCTCCGAGGTACTGCTACCATCCACCACCGGCAGCTTCAGAATGGCGGAACTGCAGACCTGTTCTTTCCTGCTGACCCCTCACATGGCCTGTCTCAACACCACCACCAGCTCCAATTCCAGCCCCAGCCCCATCAGCCCCAGCACCACAACAGCCCCAGCCCCATCAGCCCCATCAGCCCAAGCACCACCAGCCCTATGAGCCCCAGCACCCTCAGCCCCACCAGCTCCACCAGCCCCACCAGCCCCAGCAGCACCACAAGCAGCACCAGCTCCAGCACCACCAGCCCCATCAGCCCCAGCACCACCAGCCCTAGCACCACCAACCCCCGCCTCAGCACCACCAGCCCCACCACCACCAGCCCCAGCACCAGCCCCACCAGCCCCAGCAGCATCAGTCCCAGCAGCCCCACCAGCACCACCAGCCCCAGCACCACCAGCAGCTCCTGCCCCACCAGCCTCACCAGCACCACCAGCCCCATCAGCTCCAGCCCCACCAGCCTCACCAGCTCCAGCTCCAGCAACTCCAGCAGCTCCAGCCCCACCAGCCCCAGCAACAGGCACAGCCCAGTCGACAAACCTGACAGCAGCACTCCTTCTGCGCCAGCATTCAGTCTTCTACACCCCAAACTATTGCCATCCTCACATTCACAAAATGAAAAACATTTTTTTCCCATTTTCAAGCGTGCAATTCTTCGAAATTATATCCACTTCAGCGTTATGCCAATAAATGTACCACAGATCACGCTGTGTTAGGGTGATGTATTAAGCTGACTGTTGTTCATTGAACTTCTTGGCTTCATTACTGAGGTGAGTAAGGGGGTCAATAAGTGTTTATTTCCTGGAAGAGCCATGGGGAAGGATTATGGCTAATCAGCGTTCAGATTTAACACGGTTAATAGTTTTAGGATATGCAATAGATTTTGAACTATGGCATACTTTTGAAGCCCTCAAAGCATAGCACGAGAGGATGTTTTCATTGGGCAAATAAGATCTTGATAATACTGTCCCAGGGGACCGCTCTCCAGTTGCTACGTAAGATTTGCACAAGCCCCTCTCTGTTTACCTTTCCGCCATGTCCCAGAGCGTCCGGGGGCCGCTCCACGCCGTGTCTGTTTTAATGTGACACACATGTCCCAGAGAGAAAGGTGACGAGCCTTCATCTCAGGAGCCTGTGGATCCTCATAAACTTCACAGACGACTCGCGTCAGGCTGAGTACACAATAGACAGCCCCCGCAGTCTCCACCCAGCAGCACATCAGGACGGACACAGTGGGACTTTGAGATATTAGAAGAATGACTTTTCCTCAGGCATGAGTGACTTCACTGCACAGATTTGTTATGATTTGCTCTGGCCACAAAGGAGCTCAAGGACTCAAAGTTGGCTTTAATTGTCCCGATTCATTGTGGAAAGTCACAACTGTCTTCAGGCACTGTGCAAAGGCTATTTCTAGATTGCATAATTCCTCTTAATACTTTATTGCTTGTAGTGAAAGTTTAAAACCAAACAGTTTCTCTTCCGCTTTCAAAGAATATTCTCAGGACAACTGCTCCTTCCCTCCAGTGACAGAATGAGCGATGCTGTAAAAGCCATTAAAAAGTGTTCTGCATTTGACTCAGCACAGCACAGCAGAAGGCTTAAATATATTTCATAGGCCTTGAATAATGCTTAAGGGAGTGTAAGCACTGCTGGCTAGCCTTGGTGAGGCCCCAGAACCCTGCGGTAGAAAAGGATTTTCTACTCAGTGTGTGTGGCTTTGATAGAAAAGCTCCCGTCTCAGAAAGCAACAGTGAGGTAGACAGTGGTCTGGTGTATCTTAAGTCTTCGTCAATATAAAGAGATTACTCAAAGCAAAAAGCTGTCACTAAGTATGTTTTGCTTTGGGCTGGTTAAGGAGATATCCTTACTGATCTGCTCAAAGACTAATGGAATTAGGTTCAGCCTCTTATGAAGATAACTCTGGAAAAGATCTGCTATTGGATCACTATTTGGATCATTTAGACATTATTTAGTTTTAGTTGCACTGGAGGAAGATTAATACAGCCTGTTAACAATCTCACTGAAAGCGCAATAATAGCACATTATAATGTAGAACATTGGGAATAGCTAAAGTAAGGATCTGCTCGAAAAAACTGGATTGAAGTTGATGTGTTTATGTGGATCTACGTGTCTGTGTGTAGTGTTGCGCCGTGTGATGTGGTGAGCATAAGCACTCTGGACTTCATTAGACTCGGAGTGAACATCCTCCCGGTCGGACAGAGAGGCTTTCATCTGTGGCCCGCCTGCTCCCACTCACCGGATTCTAAGCAGAAACACACCGGACCCCTGGGCAAGGTCAGGGAAGTTCTGGCCAGCACAAAGCATCTAATGAAGGGAGGGAGAAAAAGTTTTATCAATTGCACAGGATATTGTTGCCGTTTGTACCTTCCCAGCCTCAATCCTTTCAAGAACCTGGGCTGTAAAAGATTTCCTTCTGTGACATACCAGCCGCAGATTTAGTCTGTGAGCTTAGAAAAAAAATTGGAACTATGCACTATGAAGATAAATTAAATTGTACAAACCACACAAGAGCAGAAATTACACAAGGGAAATGTTTTCTTTCACACTGTGAATTTCATTGTATATTCAGCTCTCTTTTGTATGTCAAAATGACACTAATTACTAAAGAGCATAAACATTTGTAGCAGTACGTATTGGAACCCTCTGGTGCTGGGGGATGTGTGCCATCCTTGGCCATGGGGAGGCTTTAGGCAGGCGGGGAGGGAGGAGCAGGGAAGGCCAGTGGTGGCGTGAGAGCTTTGATGAACAGTAAATATGGCATTGCTAATCTGCAGAACGGGTGCTGCTGGGTTGGAACCAAATCTGTGCAAGACAGGCTTGGGCTTTGTGGCTCCATTCAAAAGAGAAAAAAAGGGTTAGTGTTTCATCACTCTCTCCTCAAATAAAAGACACAGGTCAACAGGCAAGAAGAATAAATATTTGAGTGACTGCACAGTTATTCAGCCCCTCATACTGGGCAATCCTGTTTACATGCCACGATCGCATGTCTTCTCCACGCACTCTGATATGTGCGTGTATTTCTTTGTTGGAGCGCTGCTTCTTTTGTCCCCGCCGAAACTCTGCACCCACAGCTGCTTTTTTGGGGGCCTTCAAAGGAGGCTTGAAGCCTTTGTTTTGATGTCTTCACACTTGAGGGCAATGGTATTTGCTGTTTGTAGGGGCTGAGGCTGAGAGAGGCTGCCGGGGGAGGGAGGGAGGGAGGGGGCGGACTTGGCTGGGAGCGGAGGGGGCCTTGGCTCAGCCGCGGCCAGGGTAGCAGTGCAGACAAGAGGATTACCTTGCATGGACAGAGAGGAACTAATCTTTTGCGACATAATAGAACTGTACATAAACATGCTGAATAGCAAAGTGTTCAAGGACTGACAAGATGGGTAAAGTGTGAAAACAAGTTCTCAGAACAATTTGCTGCAGAGTCTATTGGCATCAAGGCCAGACCTTGACCACTTGGTAATGTGGTTGTCTCAAATGCTCTACCCTGAACTGACTTGCCATTGAAGGGTTTCTTAATACCGAGGAATGTAAAGGAACATTCTGAACAAACACACAAGCGAGCCTGAGAAACTCAGGCCAGATAAAAAAGAAAGAAAGCAAGCTGGGCAAAACCATGTGTTTCTGTGGGAGAGTGCTTATATCTCCTCCCTGCCAGAGAGGCCTTTGGCAAAGTCTGGATCCAGATTGAGTTCTTGGTGCAGGAATTTTAAAGATGAAGGAGTTCCATAATAACACAGTCTTCCTATAGGCACTCTCCCTGGCAAAGACCATGATAAACAACGCATACCAAAGGTAATGGCACACACACACAGGATTCAGTTGAGACACATTAAAGATATGAAACAACCACGGAAATATTTTCTGTGTGTATTCAGCAGTGACAGGCAGGCTAATACATGAGATGGATAATAGATCTTAGGCATATAGTACTGTTTCCCTACACATGTTGTAAAAGAGATTATTGTAGAGCAGAAGCATTCATTTGCTCCATTGCCATAGAAATGGAAGTCTCCTAGTTGCCATTTCAAATATAAATACACAGAAACCACTCCCAAAAGCAGTGCTTGTAAAAAATAATTGCATTTCAACTTGGGCAAAAAGAGTGGCCATTGGCTCGTACTGGCATTATTTATTTTAATGAATCTTACTCAGTCACTTCCAAGCAGCTTAGAGACTTTTGGCACAGGAGCTTGTGAACACACTCTGCTCAGTGGCATACACTGCTTGAAAGAAGAACATGGTCAAGGTCAAAAGTAGAAGGTTCAAAGACTCAATGCAAGTAGCTCTAAGGCCTACAACCTACAAACGCTTGAGCCTTGTCCTGATCCAAAACGTTCGATGGCCACCGAGAGATCAGCCCATTGCAGTGAGGTTTTAGCAGTGAGGAACAACCTGGCTCAATCACCTTAGCCTGCCAAAGCAGCCAAGAGTGTGCAGCAGAATTGCCCTGATCTGACAGGCTGACATCACAGCCCGCTTTCAACTAGTCCTCAGCATGTATTCCCTGCAATAACATATTATCCATGCAACATGATAAACACACGCCTCATATTTCAGATAACCTACTTCAAGCAGTGTTTGACAGCTCGTCTTTCACTCTTAAACACTCACATTTAGAAAGGGTGTCTTTCTATCACTCCAGCATGGTGTAAAAACAAACAATGACATGATGATCATATTTAATGAGTCAGCCTCTGGAACACCAAACTCCTCTCGAACTGAATAACCTTTTGATTTTGGGCGCCTGAGTGGATGTTTCATGCTTAATAAAATAGAGAGAGATGTGCAAATATGCTGAGTTGCACTTTGGCGTTAAATAAGCAGCAGTGTGTGCCAAAAAGCTAAATGTTTAGAGAAAACTTTAAATGCTGACATTATGGCCTTTCCGTGGTAGAACATGTAAACACAAGAGTCCCAGTGTTGGCAATGAAGTTTGAGGATTATTTTATTACTTAACAGTATGTACAGGGTCTACCATGGAAAAATAACGTAACATAAGACTATATTTACAATTTGATTTTTTACA